>SMLS01057939.1:0-10654 GCA_004785975.1 Popillia japonica
TTTTTTTTTTTTTTCATTAGAGAAACTTTCAATATTGAAGTACAACGACATATTATTACCTAATGATCTGGTACTTAATAATTTACTATTTGAGTCGCCCTTCGTAGTTAATAGTTTTTTTCTTTTCAAATCATTCGTGGTAGTCTTGAAGAGGACTGTTGCAATTACTACCACGAGCTCCGGATGCACGCTTCTGTGCGACGGAAAAACGTATCATAAGTAGGGCCGCTGTGACAAGCCTCGACGTCTAAAATTTCCCGTCGACGATCATAAACAAAGGTTTTCATGTATCCTCACAGGAAAAAGTCCAACAGATTCAAATCGGCACTTCGTGCTGGCCTCAGCATCGTTCCTTCTCGGCCTATCCAATATGCAAATGCCTGATTTAACTCAACACACACACACACTCAACGTCCTGAGTGTGTTGCCCATCCATTTATGGGTTGCGCTCGAACAACAGGGCCGGACTGAGATTGAAAAATATTATTTTCTGGTTACTGCGTGGACATAAAGTATTCATTTTTTGGAATTTAGGTTTCCATGCCATTAGCTTCAACCTCTTTTACTTTCATAGACTATTCAGTAGACACCCTGTATACAGAAATAACATTATAGAAAAAAAATTATACAAAGTGTTTCTTAAATGCCTATAAAGCTTCAGGTAGAATTTTTCCGTTTTGGGTGCTTAAAGCAAATTTACAAAAAAAAGAAGGATGTTGAATGTTTTCCTGCACAAGAGTGTAAAGGTCGATATTTTTAAAGCAGAATTTCATAGAAACAATAACTAGAAGTTTAATGAAAATTGTAGATGATGTTGTTGGTGTTTGCAAAGCGACCGTATATAAAATCTTGGAAGGACGATCTCCTTCCCTAAAGTAAGAGTACAGAATTTATTGGAGGAAGATTACGAGAGACGCCTTCTGCAATTTGTTAACTGACGGAAAACTTAAACTTCCTGAATGACGACCTATCACCTTTATTAGAAAATTTTCCCTTGGTAGTTAGTCCGGATATGTGCATTCAACAAGATGGGGCTTCAATTCATCATGTTACTGCAGTTAGACACTGGTTTAATAAAAATTATCCAAAAAAAAATTGATAGAGTACCGTGATCTCCACGAAGTCCTGACTTAACGCCGCTAGACTTTTTGTGGGGATATTTGAAAAACATCGTGTATTTAACGCCTGTTGAAAATGTAGAAAATTTAATACACATGTATGTAAGTAAGGTGGTGGCAATGATACACGGAGACATGTTGCGACGTGGTGAATCAACAATTATTTTAAAAACAATGAAATCCCTCGAAATTGATGGCAAAGAGTTTGAACATTTGTTATAAATATATAAAATAAAATAAGGCTATGCAAACAAATTGCAGATTTTAATTTTTTTAAATTACTGTCACGAACTTGAGGTCACGAACACTTACAATTAGTTGAGCATATTACTTGAGCTACATTAAGAAAATGTATTTTTGTACATTCAGTTACAAATATGTCGGTCTACCCGTTAATTTTTGTATAAATGCAAAAACATCACCAACGTTGTCAAGTATAATATTCTTTAACTGAGTTGTGTAAGGAGAGTAAACATTATAAAAAGTTCATGTTAGCGTTGTTGAGGATAGTATTTCTTAGAAAGGAGTGCTACCCGAAGCTTTATAGGCATTTATGAGACACTCTGTATAAAGTTAGAGTCAATAACACGAATAAAAGCCTTCACTTCACACATTAATAACTAATAATTTTTTAATACCACAACTCAGCTAATAAATCAACCAGTTTATAAGTTGTGTTATTTAAGGTTCTATACAAACTTCACAATCGCGTAGAGAATACCTGTTGGCTTCTAGTTACAAAACGTTCATCGACATTACCCTATTAAGCGGAAATGTAAGAAATGTTTTTCAACAAATATTTACTTCACAAATTCTGTATCTAGCAATAAAAAAATTGAAGACACTCTAAATCAAAATAGTTTTATGTACGTACCTACTATCATCTAAAGCAAAATGTACAAAATGTACATTTTTATATTTATAACAGCCATTATTTGTCGTGATAAGAATCCGATTGCTTTTAATGTCAGACCATGAAGTTTTTATTTCAAGATATTTTTTTCCACTTTGAGGCCACTTAACATAGAAGTGGATTAAAGATCAATTTACTTCTAACTCAATCATGTTTTAATTGACTTCAAAGGAGAAAATATTAAAAAATAAGTATTGTAAGTAATAAAAATATACTTATGTATATACTAGAAACCTTCTGCTTCTAATAAAAAAAGAATTCTTTTATTTATATGGATAAATGTTTTCAAAGGATTACATCAGAAAAATTCCAGTTGAAATAAATAATAATAAATGTAGTAGAGGCACTTTTGTAATTCATTAAAGTCATAAAATTCTTCTAAAGAAATTATCTGCTTTTGGATCCAATCTTGGACCTCTACTATCCGTGTTGTATGTGAATCATTTATTGATTAAAATCAATTGTCTAATCCTTGGTGAGGCCGACGATATCAATTTTTTTTTCTGAGATTACCTGTACCACCAATGCAGAGACGGTAAAAAGAAACTTAAACGTGCACCATCAATGATGTGATAAAAATAAGTTCAAGTTAGATAACAAGGAATGTTGTATAGTTATATATTCATGTTTACTGCAAGTTCCTCCTATATCGTAACCCATCAACGGTCTCACATCCTCATCTGAGTTTAAAGATCTTGGCGTAAAATTCGATTGTAGCCTTAGTTTCAAATCCCACATATAAAATATATCTTCTGCCTAAAACCTGGAAACCCTTCCCATAGTTAATGATCACGTATAACGGGTGTTTCGAGAGCCACAATTTCTCGTTTAATTACCAATCAAGAGAATTCGCAGAAAGAATGGGGAGATTTAAAAAATCTAGGTACATCGCGAAAATGACATGGTGAAAAAAACGATCCGGAAGTAAATGATGCCCCTAAACCGTTGGTTCTCTATTATAACTCATCAAGGTGTTAATGTAAATAGAATAAAACATTGAAAACTAAAGCAGAAGAACTAGTTTAAAAATAGGGCCATAAAGAGTTTAAAGCTACTGACGACTGGTTGTCACATTGAAAAATTCGAAATGGTATTAAATTTAAAAAAACCTTACAGCGAAAAAGCTAGTGCAAACCTAGAATCCGCGGAAGATTGGAAATTAACAAAATTACCAGAACTTTTGCAAACCTATTCAGCAGACAACATTTATAATGCCGACGAAACCGCCTTATTTTATGGTGCAACACCAGATTCAAAGAAAGCACTTGACCGAATAACAGTTTTATGTTGTGCAAAAGGAAACTCTTGGTAATAGGAAGGTCTGTAAAACCTCAACGCTTCAAAGGTATTACGATTGAAAGATACCTGTACAATATTTAGCTAATAAAAATGCATGGATAACGTCACAAATTTTTGAGAATAGCAAACAATGAAATAGAAGTTTAACAACAATCTAAAAAAAAATCGTTCTTTTCGTAGGTAGTTCTGCAGCCCATCCCCACTGTACTCCTTACAAAACATTGAGCTAGAATTTTTAGAATGCCACCTAATACCACTTCAATCATACAACCAATGGGACATTAAAAATTTAAAAACATACTATCGTAAACAATTAGTGGATCACATTATTTTATCAATTGAGGAAAATATAACAGAATCTTCTCGACGGCTATCGAAGCAAGTTCAAAAGTTAAGTAATTTAATTTAAAACAATACGTAATTGCTTTTCACGTTGTGGTTTTAAGAATTTTGAAAATGAGGAAACTGAGAAAAATACTGCAGTATCAAGAAATGAAGAAAATAGTTTAGACATTCCATTATGTTTGGAAAATTATGAGGAATATGTCATAGACATTGGTATTAATTGCTTTGATATAGATTCACACAGTGAAGAAGACGAAATAATTACAGCTATAGTAGAAGGAAATAGCCTAGAACAAGAAGAAAACGACGACCATGCTATTGAATTTATACCAGTTAATACCAAAGAAGTTCATAGACATACATATATGCGAACTCAGACTCTCTTTTCTCCAAGAATGTACCTAACATAGGCCAGAACTAGACATCTGCTTTTGATAAATAACACTAAACAGATGTACTATCAAAGTCGAATTATAAACTCAAATAACTCTGCAAAAACTGCATGGCATATTGCCAGTGAATTATCTAACTCTCAGAAGGAGGAGGAAAATATTCAGATAATTGCTAACACTGAAACTCTGTCTGAGCCTACATCTATAGCTAAATACATATCTTAATGAGCACTTTATAAATGCTCCATTAAACCTAATCAACCAACTACAATTCAATAACAATAGTCAGACTACAAATCGTAAGAAGGTCAATGGTTCCCTTTTCCTGGGACCTATGTCATTCTCTGAGTTGGCTTGTATAATCTCTACGAGCTTGAAAAATTCTTATTCTGCGGGCCATGATGACATCCCATCAAATCTTATTAAAGCACTCTGTGTTTCTGTGGTTCCTGTTCTCACCCACTTAGTCAATATGTTATTCGAACGAGATTTGTTCCCCAAAAATTAAAAATAACAAAAATCCTTCCTTTTCCAAAATATTTGAATATTGTTATATTACCAGGCTTGAGGACTTTTTAAATAAAAATAATATTTTGTCAGTTAACCAACATGGTTTTAGAAAACAGCACTCAACTATGACTGCTTTAAATAACTTTTACAAGAACAGTGTCACTGCAATCGAAAACGGTATCTATCCCGCGGCTTTCTTTTTAGATCTGAGCAAAGCTTTTGATGCCGTGAATCATCATATCCTATTTGAAAAACTTGAAAATTATGGAATTAGAGGTGTTGCGTTGGGTTGGATTAAGTCGTATCTTGGGGACAGAGAGCAATATGTTAATATATGGTGGTACTGTTTCTAACATCGCATCTCCAAAAATTATCAGTAACATAGGTGTTCCACAAGGCTCAATTATGCGTCCTGTGCTCTTTTTACTTTATATAAATGATCTCCCTCAAAATGTTCATAATGCTTTTATATCTCTTTATGCGGATGATGTTGTTTTGCTAACCGGTGATTGTAGTCATCAGGGACTACTTGATAAGGCTAATAGTGTGTTGGGTGATTTATGTGTTAGGAGTGGTTTACGACGAATGGGCTGGTGGTGAATGATGCTAAAAGTTTATACCTGAGATTTCATCCTTATCAATTTCATCCTACCTTAGATTTTTACTTAAATATTTATTTGAATAACGGGGAGTTGACTAGAAGCAACAATGTCAAATTCTTGAACGTTTGGTTTGACGAATGTTTAAATTGGAAGGTTCACTGTGAAAATCTGATGTCCAAACTAGGTTCTTTATGTTATTTGTTTCGCAGCTTGCGCTCTGTGTTGGACTGCCGGCAGCTACTTTCCTTATATCATGCTTATGTTGGGAGTAGACTGCGATATGGTATTAGGTTCTGGGGAATATCCCCCATGTCAGCAAATATTTTCGTGTGTCAGAAAAAAATTATTCGTGCGTTGTTGGGTTTGAAATCTACTGATTCTTGCAAACCTGCTTTTATTGAATACAATATGTTGTCCTTTCCGTCTATGTTTATTTATGATCTGGATAATTTAATTACTCCATCAGGAAGGTTAACTTTGTTTAGGCATTCACCTGATCTGCTTGGAGTTAAAATTTACAATAAGCTACCTTTGTGTTTTAGGGAGTTGGATAACGCACGCTTTAATCAGAGATTGCATCGTTTTCTCCTAAATAAATGTTTCTATTCCTTAGAGGAATTTTTGAACTATGCTTTTGATTGATTTATTTGTATCATAAGTATTGTAGTATATTTCCTTTGACTGTTCCTATACTTTGTAAAGTCCACAGAAAATAACCATTATTATTATTATTATTATTGTTAACAACGAAAGCCGACTAACAAATCTGGATACTTCCGCAGATATAGTTTATAAGCAAATGAAGAAAGATCTCCGTCAGAAGAAAATCGATGACTATACAGTATTTAGTAGCTATATATTAGTTTATAAGCTATAGCGATAATAAACTACAGTTATTTTATTATCGCCTTGATAATGATAGCGTTGCTGTTGAAACGCGTTGACAATTATCCGAGTGTTTGATGTCCTGTGAGTGATAGTGAATTAGTGTTCTACTGCACTGAAAGATATATCTGTCAAATAACTCAAGATACCCAAGGATCTTAAGTTGCCGAAAATCTACAACGATATATGTATACATATGTTATAACAGCGTCATTTAAATAAAATATTCCTTTATCAGGAAACAAATTTCCTTATAGCATCACTATTTGATCTTGATTGAATATTTTTTTTCTTATCTTTCATCTAATTCAATTCGATGTATGCGAGAATCATTAGCATATATCTTTAAAAAAGAATTCCTTTAATGTCTCTAAAATTCTACAGGAAAAGTGTATAACGAGAAGATACATGTCGCTCCGTATGTTCACTATCTTTTAAACATTTTTTTTGAAATATTCCATTGACTTATATTTCTAATGTAAATCAAATTTGCTTATGACATACTATGTCGTACATTTTTATCTAACTGAAAATAATTTCTAAAAATAACAGAAATATGTCCATTTGTATAAAAATTCAAAACAGCGATATTTACGTTATTTTAAAAATATATCGTAGGGAGTGAGCTTTATACATATTGTCAGACAGTTCAAAAAGCATTATAATTATTACAACCAACTAATCCATTTAAAAAAGTAAGCTAATGTAATACCTCACAAATGACTATTCCATTTAACTCTCGCTCTGGTTTTTCTAATTTTGTAAATCTCCATACTGGTCACTGAAATCAAAGTTTCGTACATGTACGACATACACACGACTGCATTACAAATAATGCCACTTTGTATGCAACTAATATAATATAAAGCACCTACCATGTGGCCATATGTAAGATAATTTCTAATATATAGATATACGATATACAATTGTTAACGGTTTTCTCTGATTAAACGACAAGCATATCAGGTGTCACGTGACAGGTGGATTTAAAAACACGTGCTTTAGTGTGATATTGCATTCCTCTTCGCGCGCTAACGTATACGTAAGCAACTCCCAAGTTCGTTTCCCTTACTTCGTTAATGAAATTCCAGGGTAATTGTAATTCTCAAATTGTGTCCGTTAAGTTTACCTGTGAAATCGCGTAACGTCAAAAACAGACATGAAACCATTAACGGATACCATCTTGAAAGATTTGAGTTCATTTTAATATACAGCATGTCTTAGAGAGACCTTCGTACATATGTCAATTAATATATGACACAATGTTCATCGGAAAAAAAATTATAACTGAGAGTACTCGGGCAAAATATATACAAGTCCATTGTATTTGTTATATTGAAAGACGCCATCAACTTTGTTGCTTTAAATGGACAACTCATCATAAGTCCTTAAGTCTGGTCTAATGTATATGTACTTTTCAGATACTTACCTACATACATATATTCAAGTTCTATGAATGTAAATGTTTATTTTTTATACACGCTCAATTACCTTGAATTCATTTTGGTGCTCACAAACTAAAATAAAATGAATATGTTATGATTTTCAAATTATATTATTTACAAAGGTGTTATCTTTGAAAAAGTAACGTTTTCATGATGGTTTTGCTTCTTTTGCAGACGAAGCCTTAACGGCGTAAGCTATTAAAAAAATTGTAAGACCTTTTTTGTAAAGCATGACATTTTCTACAACAAAGTCCGGAAGAGAACTATTCTCTGTTATGAATCTGTTATAGTTTTCAAATTATGCTACTTACAACTGTGTTATCTTCCCTAGCACCCCAATTAAAATAAGAATATTTCTTTTCCTTTATAGCAAGTAAATTTGATTTACTCCTGCAAACTAAAGCAGATAAGTTAGAGAAAATAGTTTGAATCATAACCAGAATGTTAGCACAACGTGTATCGTACTTCATAAAACATAGTTACAAAATAGCATACTGTTTAAAGCAGCGCCACACAACTACAAATACTGTATTACATTTCATAAAAAATGTTACGACCGCTATTTATCCCATGCAAGTACCTGTCGCAAGTACTGCAAAAATTCTACTAAAGAAAGGGTTCTTGGAATTAAGTGTGGGTGTACTATAAACCCTCGTCTTCCTACTTTCATAAAACATGTTTTATTTTCCTCTTCAGAAATTTAATTCACTTTATTCTATTATTTTATAATATGCTTAGATGAACTTGCTTATTCTTTTGTACACTACATAATATTATATTTATGTTTTTCATTTACAGCCTTCTTTTGAAAAAGGTTTCCGGCTGTGAGAGAACCACAGATGCATGGTTGGAATGTTGGCTGTGACGTCTATACCAACGACGAAGACATATGTAATGGTAATCAAGATACCACTCGATATAACAAAGCATAGACTCTATACGGGTATAAAGATACCACTCGATATAACAAAGCATAACCTCTATACGGGTATAAATATGTACTATAAGGGCGAAGAGATACTTACCACTTGGAGCTATGCTAAAGAAGCAATGCCACTGTCATCAGGAGATGTGACAGGACGATTGAGAAGAGCAGTGAGAAGAGTGTTAAGAGAAAAAAATTGTGGTGAACTATTCCAGGGCAAGACGAGCGACAACGAACTGATAATAATGGACATGCTGAATATTAGTCAAATGATTTGTGAAACGAGCTTAATGAATGAATTCAGATACAGGTTCGCGGTTAATTTAGCTCCGCTTGGGTTTACAGATCTTATGATAGTAGAAATCAAAGATTTAAACCCTACCGTACCAATTTAGAAGATCGGAAAATTACACAGAAATATAACACGCGAGTGGCACTAGAACGAAATAATTTGAGATACGACCTCAGCATATGCTTCGGCAGTAATTTTGGTGACAAAATCTTGCGAGGAAAAACGACTAGTAATTGAATATCGCCGATTAAACAGTCAAACTGAGAAGAAGAACTTTCCTATTCCGCGTTTGAGCAATTGTTTTGAACTTTTATCGGGGTGCTATTTACAGTTTTGGATCTTATGCCGGGCTACCTACAGATTCCTTTAAGTAAAAAATCGAAAGCCCAGAACTGCTTTTATAACGCCAGACGGTATAACTGAATTTGAAACACTATGCTTCAGGTTAGTGAACGCGACCTGATTTTTGACGATGGTATTAGGTCCATTGCGGAACATTATACATGCTAGTACCAGCAATGAGCTGGAGTGAAATGTATACCGATTGGCGAAGGAGGATTTTTTTTGCACCTACAAGCAAGCTGGAGGCTATAGCAAAATTTCTAATGCCCGCCAATAGCATGAGATACAATGGTATTTGGGACTCACTGGATTCTTTAAGCGTTTCAAACCTAATTATGCTCTGAAAGTACGACCGTTGCCGGAACTGACAGACGCGAAATTCAATGTTTCATGGACGAACACCCAAATAGAAACTTTCAAACTGTTGAAGAGGCATCAATTCTGCAGTTGTATTGCCCAACGAAACGTACGGAGCTACATTGTCATGCAAGTTTAGAAGTGGGCGGAATGCTACACCCAGGAAGGTGACGTTAAGAAGATGCATTTAGTATACTGCGTTTCCACAAAGACAAACGACGCCGAACGTTTATACATTTGTCCCAGCTAGAACTCGCAATTGTTTGGTGTGTGGAGAAATAAAAGCGTCTACTGCTAGGGATACATTTTACCATCATAAGCGGTTCCCAAACCCTAATGTACCTGAATGTCAAGAAAATATTGCAGTCACAAATAGCTAGATAATGGTATGCCACACTTTCGGGGTACAGTTTCGAAATAGAGCGGGAAAAGAGATGAATCATGTAGACTGTCTAAGCAGAGCTACTGTCAAAGCAGCAACTTCAGCTGGTATGACTAAGGAAGTCTGCGAGAAAAGATTGAATGTATATCAGATAATCAACAAAGAAGATTGAATACTTATGTTTTAATGGTGCTGCCAAAAATTCCAAGAGATACTACAAAGACTCCAGGGGAAAATCAAAAAAAGAACAGAAGACAAGTAGAAGGTTATTTGGTGGAAGATTATTCAAGAAAGTACGTAAATAGAAAGAGAGATGGCAATACGTGATACCAGATACTATGATGAAGGCGACAGTCATCAAGTAGCACGACCAGATAGAGTACTGGACTAAATCATATCATATCAAGGAAAAGTGTTCACCGAAAATCCTTTCCAAAAGCTATGTGCAAAATATACCATCCGTCACCAGCCGACTGCCTCCAGATATCCGCAAGCGAACGGTATAGCAAACAGTAAAATGAAAAACATGGTACCTGTGATTGTAACTCCAATAGACTTCAAAGAGGAAACATGGGACAAACATCTAAAAGCGACGGAGAGAAAGATTAACACTACGTTCAACAAGACAATGGGGACCACACCTCTTGAATACCTATACGGTTCTACACATACATTCGAGGGCGCAAGTATTGTACGCATAGCAAGAGGAGAGCACCACAAGACACCAAAAAACTATAAGAGCAAGAGCCAGAAAAACTGCCGACCAAGCGCAGCAAACGTCAAAGGATTATTACGTCAAACGAAGATTTGTCACAACGTCGGTGCTGTGGTATCCGTCAAAACCGCG
>ML217086.1:0-21828 GCA_004785975.1 Popillia japonica
TTTTTGAAAAAATTTACTTATAATATGACTTAGCTTTTGCGAAGGAAAACAGGAGCCCATCAAAACTCACCAACACTCAGATTACCAAACGAAAGACAATTTCTTTCATTCTATTAGGGGCATAGTGATACACAACTTAATAGACTTTAACATCACCGTTAGTTTTCACATTCTTGGAAGTTCCAACTAATTTATACTTTCGCCATAATTAGAAGGTTTGCATTTATAAATTTTAGTAGAAATTTAAAAATACATACATATGTACATATATGTTAAAATTGCCAAAAAGTGACTAGGTACTCTTGCTTTAGTGGATCGCTCAAAACATCATTAGTATTATTACAACATGCATTTCTTACTGACATTTTATGATTGACGATTGAGTACTTCTGTGTTGGGACAAAATCACCGATGCTTTATCGTGGGATTCCCAAACCATACACAAATATTATTTACTCACATCTTTCATTCTTCAGAGCATTTTAAAATACCAAACTAATAGTGGCTTTACTTTTAAATGAGATGATGCGTTACCGCTAAAAAGAAAAGTTAGGTGGTCTCCCACTAAAACCAGAAGTAGATTTCTCATTACATTAAATGCAGGTTCCAGATAGCGTTTTCTTCCAAAACAGACCAGTTTCGTCGATATTAAAAACCAAATCTAGCATGAAATGAAGTAATTTCTGTGTTCATGAGCGTAATTCCCTTTTGATTTAAACAAGCAGTGCTGATCACTACCTCATTTTTTCTGTAGTAGAGCTCCTGTTCTGAAGTTTATTTTATTTTATTTACTTTAAAAACGATGATTTTTTTAAAGAAGTTGCTCAATGATAATAAACCTAAAGTGATGTTATTATTTACAGTACGTTATCTACAAACGATTGCTGCTGTGACAATATTGCAGATTATCCAAATATACATGATATATTCGTTCGATTGTTTGAAAAATATCCTGGAAACGATGAAATTATAGTAAGGCTAACATATACCGTTGGCAACATAGTTGCAAGAAATGACGACTCACGCATAAAAGTGAGTTTTATTATTCTATATCAATAAATTTGCGTTTTAAATAAAAATATGGTGTAACTACAAACACTAAAATAAAATAAAATTTACATTTTAGCTGTATCATCAACAAAATTCCATAACTTCTTTAATAAAATTATGGAAAATATATTTAGAGAGAACCTTAAAGTGCTGTTCCATGAGAGTCGATGTCGGAAATGGTGAAACTAATACTACTAATGTAGAAGATGTAATGATAAAGGTAAGTTGGTGAAGTAATCATGTATATGTTACGTCTTTTTACTAATTCCAGATAATACGCATAATAGCCAACATAGCCATCAATTCAGAAATTGGTAGGAAAATGAATAACACTTATGGAGGACAATTAATAGATGAACTATTAAAAGTTGTGATCAGTAATCCATTCAAAAAGAATGAAGAACTAGTATTGTCAGTACTAAGTACACTAAATAATTTATCCTTTTACTACACTGCAGATATGGATCCAGATATATTTCATATCAAACAAGTTGATATTATAGAAGGTAATCACGTAACTCTATATGTCAGTCTTTATTTAGCGAATAAAGTTTATAATCCAAACTTATTAGCCGCCGGCAACAGATGCAATAGATAAGTGAAGAATTATGTACATATTGCTGATTTTTTTCAAGATTGCATACACTTATCTCGTGTTGTCATTGTATTGACTGCTAGGGTTTTAGAACAGATAATGTAGTATGCTACACATTATAAGAAATCGCTTATTATTTATTGAGAAATTGAACAATTTCATGTATAATTTATCAATTAAAACTAATTTTACTTGAACTGAAAAATTTGTGTTTCCCATGCCACATGCATCATTAGCGATACACAAAAAAAAATCAAAGTATTTTGACCAAAATAAATGCAAACAAACATAGGTAGGTACTACTCGTTTGTTCTATGACGATAGCAACACGAGAGTGTTGAGTTTCCACGTGTCTTTATAACTACAGCAAAATCACGTTGTATTGTTGTGTTCTCCACTTTTAATCTGAAGTAGTTAATAAGTCAAACTTTTTATAACTGATCATTTATTAACTTGTAAATCAACGAACATTTCCAAACATCAACTTCTTCGGCGAATTCAATGAAATTTGATGGATTTATTGTTTACTTAATCTTTGTTAATAAAATTATTTATTTTCAAAATGTAGTTGTAAGTAAATTGGATTTCAATTTAAAAATCCATACCGCCATACTCAGTTGTAAATTAATATGTAAGTAGTTAATACATAGTCCATGTAACAAAAACTACGTTCAATCTATCTGTTTTATTACTTTCACACTAAATATTTCAGGTATCACCGAATATGTCACATCTTCAAATAAAGAATGTGTTGAGGAATCCATGCGAATTTTGGGAAACCTATCTCGATCCAAAATCAGCCGAAATTACATAGCACAAAACGACATTTTCAATACCCTATTAGAAACTCTAGAGAAAAGTAAAAATAAACGCAATTTGTAGCTTCAGCTGGAATACCTCATTATCTTTCGTTTCAGACGACATAAATTTGTTACGCACAACTGTGGGTGTTTTCGTCAATTTAATGGCTGATAATAAAAATAGAATAGCTTTACGAAACTCTGGGGGAATTGCGAAATTAATTTCTGTTATGAATAATTATGGACAATACGATTGGTCGTTAGCTATGTTAGTATGCCAAGTTATCTGGAACTTCTGTATAGACAGTGTAAATTTATATGAGTTAATATCTGATAGCGAGCTAGAACAGTTAATGGCAGTATTGGTAGATTTTCTGGGTAAGTTGAATAAAGTACCACTCCTAAAAACTTACGGCCAACATATTAGAAGCCGGTAGCTATAGTATTTATTGTCCCTAGCATATAATACATTATTTTTTGTATAACCATTCTGCACTTCAAGATACTTATTTTACCTACATTCTATTATAGAGACTCCTTCTTCAAAAAAGTCGATATCTACTTGCGCAACTACTGTCTTTTAACTTCGAAACTAAGTAATATTCACAATATGCTGTCAGATGAGTATCGAAAATGTGTCATCAGTTCCAAACCAGCTTCGTAAAGCTTGCAAGATACAGCTTTTGTGCTTTGGAGAGTTATACTGATGGAAGATAATTCCACCATACTTGCTACACTTTATTTTTATGCAGTCACGACGTTTCTTTACTCAATTCGCATAATACTACCGCGTCCATCTCAAAAAATTGTAACGAAAATCTTACCTGCTGAGTATTGAAACCCTAATTTACAAGATGGTGGAGATCCTCAGTATCGTCATTTCTTACCTTAGATTCGAGATTGAAGTATTGAATCTATTTGTCAAACGTACCAAACCTATCTAAAATATTTTCCGAATTGCTAATTTCTTTTCTAAAATATTGGTTTTTACAATTTTCTTCGAGCGTCCCCATTTGCGACACCTGTGTAAAGTTTATCAAGTCTCAAATAATCATTTTGTGAGTGCAAACATGGTATTTGAACTGCTTCTTGTCTCCGCTAAATATCTAGTAGTTAGCCGACAATCGTGACTAATGAATCCAGATATACGATCAACATTTTTTTGTGTGCAAACACTGTGCGGCCGACCAGCAGAATTGGCATCTTCTTAACTTGTTCTACCGTTACTTGATACGATAGAGCATCATCGCTCAGTACATTATGTGTCAACGTGTCTACTACGCCAGAGACAATAGATACTTTAGTTTCTGTAAAATTCTGAAACCGTTTTGAATTAGTTTGAATTGATTTAGGGTATGTACCAAGGATAATATAACTGCTTCACTTTCAGATGAAGAAAAACTTTTCGGTATTACTGATACATCAGAGAACAGTCAAATTTTAATATCGCAAGAATTTCTTATATGGGAAGAATTTGCAAATGTTGCTACTAATTTATTGGAAAAAATCGAACAATTCTTCGATACTGTCGAAACCCTTCAGTCGACCAATTATCAGTCCGAAAGACCCAAAACTAGAGATTCCAGCACCAATATAAGTTTCTCTGCATGGTAATTAAGTACAACTCTATTACGAAATGTATCTATACTAATTATACTGGATATAAATTTTATTTATTCTGAAATATTATGTAGTTAAAGTTTATCTGAATGTGTAGACTTTAGCAATTTGTATTTACTACTATAAACATCTATTTAACTATTTGTTTCGATTTTACCTGTGCATTTTTACTGTACTCTGTTAGGCAGACTTCGAGAAATTATGATGCAAAAACAAAAGTAATGTATAAACTTGTTTGCTAATAATAATTCGTCATTAGACATATACTGTGAACAATTTTGTATGTATTTAAATGAATTATGAATTCATATCCAAAATGTTCACCAAATGTGTTAAATCGAGAAACTAAATTTAAAAATAATAGGAACCAACCAAGCTAACTATACTCTGCGACATATAAATTGTAACACCAAAAAAGGGTAGAAATTTATTGACCTAATTTGACACAAACGTGTGACTACTATAAAGTGGCAATTGATTAAAATTTCAGAACCATTGATTAAGTCAGGTTTAAGTGGTAATGGCTTATTTGTCAATTTCTTCGGTATTTTTAGACAATCTTGTCAGGTGCATATTTTGTGTGATGTTGCCGAACAACACCGACAGCAACGTTTGAAATGGCGTAGGTTTTGACTGGAACGTAGAATGGCGTAGAATGGGTTTTTAGTGACGAATCCCAATGTTGTTTGGCAATGTATGATGGCCGGAGGAGGGTTAGACGAGACGCGAGGAACGTTGCAATGTTCTATTTTCAGTTTGCAAGGCATATGTGCACCAAGTTGTGGAGAGTATGTTATGGGGTTATATAACTTGTGAGAGAAGATTTCGTTTGGTCTGCGTCCGGCAATATGAACGCTCGGCGATATGTAAACGAGGTGCTAGAACCCCATACTCTTCCATTTCTTCGGCAATTGGAAGAATAAAGAGCCACTTTTCTAGCAAGATACCGTCCCCATATTGCAAGACGGTCATAGCTATAGCTGATCCCCGGACCTATTGCCGATCTAGCCTCTTTAAGACGTTATGGGGAGATGACTAAGGAACTCGATGCATTCTCTGCAGACGCTGCAAGCTCTTCAGCACGAATTACAGATTGTTTGGAAAACAGTATATACCTCAAGAAGAAATCAAAAGGGTACCAATTTATTATTTAAAGAAACATTATTTATTATTATTATTATTATTTTGTTTGAAAACTCAATCAATTCCATTAATAGTTCAACATTTCTGCCAAGTTTCGTCAAAAAAATTCCTACCTTTCTCGCTCTCTAAAAACTGTATGTATCTATTCTTAACGCTAATTGTCTGACAAAAGAAAATTAGCGCACACTATAGGACAATAACGTTGTACTCGTGAGGCATACCGCCTGATCGCCTGCCAGCGGTCGATTCTTACCTGTGTACGCTATATTCTACTGTACATTTTATGAATACAATACCTTATACATCAAATATGTCGAACAAGGATATTATTTGCATTTCGCATTTTTAAAGTATGTAGGTACTACATATCTAAAAGTTTATTTAAAAAGCTAGACCCCTTTTAAAATAATATTCATAATAAAACAAAAACCGTTAATGATGTGTATAATTCATTTCAAATGCGTGGTTTTTAGTTATTTGTATACATTCTTTGCACGCACTGGATGTGATACGGATGAAGTAGATTATTGTTCAAAATTCGATGCACCGTCGTTTGGGACACATTGACTTGGTGGGCTAAAGTTGTAGTACTTATGCCTGGTTCCGCCTCCACGATGTTTAAAATACTTATGTAGTCATCTATCACGTAGGGTTCAACAATCAGAAGAACCCTACGTGATAGATTCGAAACGCGGAATTACTGATCCTGTCTCTCGAAGTCGATACACAGTTCTAACAATTGTCTCAGATGATGGATGACGCCGACTGGGAAAACGTTCCGCGTACAAAATTTTTGCCGCAAGACTATTTTGTCCTGTTTCGCCATAAATTAATATCATATCGGTGTATTCGATATTCATATAGGATGCCATTGAACATGCGTGTAATCACTACAAACCGCAAATGTGGTTCGATAGCAATGGCGAACGACGACTGCCTACAAACTACATAGTGCTACATATTCACGACTTTACATACAGTGTTGCCAGAGCTAGGAAAATTTCCCTATACCTAGGGAATTTAGGTTGATGCTAGGGAGACAGGAAATTTTTACGAAATACGGCTATAATCTAGGAAATTATGCTGTCACAATATTTCCAATTAACATAGAAACTTTAAAAATTGTATATCATCTAAAAAAACGATGTACTACAGAGACTCCAAAAAATTGTTTAATAGTTGTTAATTTGCAATGCTAAAATAGCAGTAGTTTTTATTTTGAAAAGCACCAGTTCAAACTTATAGATGTAGATCTATGTATGTATGTATGTATATACCTACCTACAAAATTGGATAGATTTGATAGATTGTATTAAGCAAACATAGCATTTATTAATTGCGTGTGTAGGCAGCTAAAATTTATTTATGTCCTTTATATAGTTTATTTAAATGTTATAAATTTAATATTAGAGTTAGGTTTTGTTTTTATCATTCGTGTAATCATTTTTTTTTAATTTGATATTACAACCTGTAATCTACAATCCGCTTGAAAATTAGGGACTATTTAGGGAAATTTAGAGAATTTTTATGCATATATTTAGGGAATTAAAACATTTTCGCCTGGCAACACTGCTTACATACTCTTACGATAGGCGCCCGCCGTTAAGGTTGCTGCTAATGTACTAAATGGATATCCAACGCTGCTACAGCGAGGGCCGGGAATTCCCATATATTAACTAAGACAGAGCCGGACCCCAATAAATAAAAATCATTTTCTCGTTACTGCGTGCACATAGAACCATAATATTTTCTATTTAGGCACTGATGTGTTTCTTTCATCCAATTTTTTTTCGTACTATTTCCCAATAACCCTGTATACAGGCTGATTCATTTTTGATCCTCACCATTGCGATCTCGCTTATTATTGAAAATAGACGGTAGGTTTAAATTTGGCAAAGTTTCTAAATTTCGTGGTTATTATGATTCCGAAAAGAAAGTAGGCTTAGAACAAATTACGTTCGAGTTATTTGAAGAAAACTGAAAAACGTCATTTTATTATTTTGCTTGTAGCACTTTTATTGGGTCTTACAGAGAAAAACAAAAGACACATTCTCAAGGCCACTTTTGCTCCTCTATGTAATGGTGTATTTAAAATTTTTATACGACGTTTCGTTTTCTTTGGATCATCATCAACTTTGTTATTTCTTATGGATGCCATATTGTATTTTGTCACAGCTAGAAAGATTTTCTTTTTCTAATTTCAACCATGTATCATATGTTGAAAACAAAATTTGATGTAGTGTGTTAATTGACGTAGAATCTGATTTGAGATTAAATCCGGTAGGTAGCTATGAAATTTCGAACTGTCAATCACTAAAAATTGAGTATATCGCGTAAATGAAAATCGATGTTAAATAAGATAGCCATGGAATTACGAACAATTATCGTTGCGTTAGTAACGTAAAAACGATCTTCACCAACGAAGAGAAACGAGATAACGTTATGTATTTTTTACCTATCAAACCTAAATACAGCAATAGCGAGTAAAAGATATTTACAATTGTATCGGAAGCGACTACAAACATATCATACCATTTTTCTAGATCTTGACAGAAATTTAGTAGAATATGGATCGTGGTGAACTGCGGCGAAATAAGCTGAAACTGTACAAAGTCCATGTTAGTCATAGTTTCCTACCTGGTGATAACTTAAGACAAATGGAATATTGTAATTGGTTACTGGGAAGATTAGAAAACTACGAAGATTTTTTGAATACAATCATCTCGTCAGATGAATTGAAATTTACTAGTAGCGGGATGCTTAGTGTGCTCGCTTCCTAGTTTAGCGGTACTGGGTTCGAACCTCGGTCTGTTCTTTCTGAATTTGGTTTTCTGTGATTTCCCAGATTCCATGGCAAATGCTGAAAGGCAACATCTTAAGTCGGTCTACAACCGCAGGCATAATAATAACTCATGGCCAGCCGATGGCCCCTGTAATTGGTCCAAGCTGTTGGGGATGTGAAGGCAGGAATTATTATTGTTGTTATGGTGGAATGTTTAATCGAAATACATCAGGGTAAAATTCGAAACATCTTGTACTCGCTATTGTTGTATTTTAGTTCGATTACAAAAAAATACATAACATATCTTGTTTCTCTTTGCCTGTTTTCTCACGCCATTTTTCCGTTACTAATGCAAGTTCAGTTCAAAATTTCATGGCTACCTTATTTAACATCAATTTTCATTTTTGTGTAACTCAATTTTAAGCGATTGACAGTTCGAAATTTCATAGCTCCCTACCTTATTTAATTTCAAATTAGATTCTCAATTCAAGTCAATTAACACACTATATCAAATTTTGTTTTCAACATATGATACATGGTTGAAATCAGAAAAAGAAAATCTTCCTACCTGTGTCAAAATCCAATATGGCGTTCATAAGAAATAACAAAGTTGATGATGATCCAAAGAAAACAAAACGTCGTATAAAAATTTTAAGTTGGTACGCTATTCGATAGAGGAGCAAAAGTGGCCTTGAGAATGTGTCTAGTTTTTCTCTGGAAGACCAAATAAAAGTGCTACAAGCAAAATATGAAAATGAGATTTTTCAGTTTTTTTTTCAAATAACACGAACGTCATTTGTTCTAAGTCTATTTTCTTTTCGGGATCATAATAACCACAAAATTTAAAAACTTTCCCAAATTTAAACATACAGTCTATTTTCAATACTAAGCGAGATCGGAATGGTGGGGATCGAAAATGAATCAGCCTGTCTATATGGAGATTCACAAAGTATTTGTCCATTATAATATCCACTATACTACAATAACTTGATTAGGAAGAGGGCGGCAAAATTTGCAGTCATTTTATCGGGTATGCAGGATTCAAACTGTTTGTTCTAACAAATGGGTTTGAAGCTTGTTTGAAGTATTCGTTGTCTCGGAACTATTCTGTCATATAATCACAGATAACTTAAACCCAAATATAGTAATTAATATTTGAAATGAGGAAGCAGCATCACCAAATGAAGACACTGAAACATCAGGAATAGTCGAAAAGTTACTGCAACACGCGGATCATTGCATATATGTATTTGAACGTTAAAATATTGGGCGCAACTACACACCACCAAAGAGTAATAAGAAATGTTTCGAATATCTGCGTAATGCCATATCGCTTGAAGTCTGAATCGATTAATGATCTCGATAGTAGATATACCTATAACAAGTGGACACATACATATATTGCCCAGATTATATAATGACAAGTTATTATGATTCAATTCTTCTTCATGTAATACTAAGCGCTGGCTAGGATTATAATAAATGCACTGCTAAGTATCACAAAAATGTATTCATTTATTCATATAGGAAGCTGTTACAAGCAGTTTATGACCTCTACAATCTCGGTTTATTCAACAAAAATATTTGCAACTAGTTTTTTCTTTTCGTTGTTATTGTATTACAACCAGTATGTTTAACAATATTGTTGATTCACTCATAGTTAAATTTTTGCAGAGTATATAAATAAAAATTTTGTTAAAGCAAATTTAGTGTATTAACAACGAATATGTAGTAGTAGTAGTAGTAAACTTTATTCATCAAAAGATGGTAAATAATACAGTTATATCATGTTATTTCCTAAATCTAAATCTTACAGATATTCTTAACATACGTAGAACAAAAACTTTTAAAAACTCTTAAATTGGTAGATTGTTTAGCTTCTTTGTCCATCTCATTATATAATTTTAGTCCCTTATAATACAGATTGTTCTGTGAGCATGATTTCTTAGCCAATGGTAACCTAAACATATCTGCGTTTCTAATTGTCCTATCATGAATGTCTTTAGTATAAACAATAAATTTACTCATACATACCGGCACCATATTGTGTACAATTTTGTAAATAAGGATAATAGTATTGAAATAAACTTGCTGTTTAACACTGAGCCACTGTAATGTCTCCAGCATCATCACTATGCGAGTATAGCGATTACAGCCCAAAATGATTCGCATTGCCTTATTTTGTAGTTTTTGCAATCTATTTAAGTCTCCGTCATTTGCTAGAAACAAAACTGTAGCACAGTATTCAAAATGCGGAGCGATAATGGTCTTATATACCATAATTCTAGCCCATAAACTTAATTTACTACTTATTCTCCCTAAGAAACCTATCTTTTTTGCTACTTTTTTAACAATATAGTCTATGTAATTTTTAAATGAGAGCTTACAGTCAATAATAACACCAAGATACTTTATTTCGGAAACTAGTTCAATTACTGCATTATCAATTACAATGTCCTTATCTGGAGAAACTACAGGCCTATTACTGATAATCATCGCTTTGGTCTTTAATGTATTTATTTTTAGCTTATTTAGTTTAAACCACTGCACAATCACCTTTAAGCTATCATTGATTTTGTTTACAGCAAGTAGAATGTCATCATCTGCAACACTTATCAAAGTGTCATCTGCAAACAAATTGATCCTACAATCACCACTCACACTTTCAATGTCATTAATATACAATATAAACAACAATGGCCCAAGCACTGATCCTTGTGGCACACCCGACTTGACTATTCTTGCCTCCGAATCTTTATTCCCATATCTAGTTATTTGATATCTGTCTGTCAGATAACTTTTTAACCAAGATAGAGCTGTGTCTTTTATTCCATACCTACTAAGTTTTTTGACTAATCTGTTTCTGTCTATAGTTTCAAACGCTCTCTTCAAATCAAGAAAGACTGCAGTAACTTTTTTACTCTTTTCTATTTCTTCCTTCCATTCTGCTATTACCATATTTAGAGAGGTTTCACAAGAATGGCCTTTTCTAAATCCTGACTGAACATCAGAAAGTATTTCATGTTTGTCCAGAAAAACTTCAAGTTGTTCTTTTGCTATATGCTCAATATCCTTTTCCAATGTCGGCAACATATTAATGGGCCTATGCTCCTGACATTTTTTGGTGTTATTTACTTTTGGAATCGGCTTTACAATAGCAGTCTTCCATATTGCAGGAAAAACTCCTTCTTGAAAGGATTCATTGATAATGCTTAACAAAGTGTTACCTATGATGGGTAGTGCGTCTCTCACCATATTTAGTTCAATACCGTCGGTTGTAGATTTGTTTTTCATTGAATTGATAACTTTAGTTAATTTTTTCATATTAATTGTCTGGAACTTGTCAAAAGAACTTGAAAATTTACATCTTACGCTATTCAGGCTATTATCATCTTGCACAGTTTCAATACTATCGTGGATATCTTGTATACTATCTATGAAAAAGTTATTAAACTCAACAGCAATTTCTTTTAATTCTGTTTTTCTACCGTTTGGAAAGTCTATAAAATCAGGATATATAATGCTTTTATTATCAACTAACTCCTTTAATTTCTGCCACATTTTTTTGGTATCGCCTTTAGCAGAATCAATTTCATTTTCATAAAAACTATTTTTAGTTACTCTTAATAGGCGATTATAATAATTTTTACATTTTTTATAATTATTCCAGTCAATTGTTCGCTCTGTTATTTTAGCAACTTTGTACAAACTATCTCTTTCTCGTTTCACAATTCTCAAATTATTGTTGAACCAATACTTGACCTACTGTTATTTGCTTAGGTTTTACGATTTGTTCATAACAACTTTGCATAATATTTATTAAAGTAGATGTCTTACACTGTAATTCTAAATTATCAACATGTTTCCAATTGTATTGGGCAAGATTATTTCTAAAATTAAAGGTCGTATAAGCACTTTTATCTATAACAGTTTCCTGCCAACTTAGGTTTGTGGTAGTACTGTTATTTATAGTTATTTCCAATGTCTCATGATCCGATAAATACGGCAAACTTTTAGCAAAAATAGCAAGACATTTTTTACTGTATACATTGATTAATAAGAGATATTTTCTATAACATATTCTAGCCTCTCATTGTTCATAATACTCATCATTTAGACGAATGTTTAATTGTACTGCATAATAAAATTGAACTGAGCGGAAATAATTGCCTTCCGCTCTCAAAAAGATAACACATCAAATATAATATATTGATCACAGGCCGATAGATTATATTTAAATTGGGTGGAATAGAGCGATTTGTAGAGGAGACCAATTTCCGTGCGCGCCATGACCGCAGACATGAGAGTGTAATTCGTAATATTTTTAGAATATACGATAGAATAAGGACGCAACATGAGGTTGTTATTGATATAAGTATAGAAGTAATAATAATAATAATAATAATTTCTTTATTGTTACACCACCAAATGCAAACATCAACAACAAATAACCGTCAGCAGCAAATATAATACATATATGCAGATGGGGCAAACAAAGGGCCGAATTCAGATAAATCTGCAAAGTACTATTAGAAATAATTAAATATACATTTGCTTTTCTGCTATTAAAGTAATATGCATAAACACACAAAAAATAAGAATAGTACATATTATAGCAGTCTTGTATGTACCCCTGTGTATGTACCTATGAAATCAGTAATCGTGTACACGACAGAGAAATTTAAAAAAAAACACACCGTTTTAAGCGTCATCTAAAGGATTGACACATACATATGGAGTTCATGTATAAACTGATGTCGATTGAGTTTGTTATTATTGCGCTTCGAACTGCTTACGTGTTCTTTACAATGTGTCTTTGACCAACACATTACATATGCATTGCACACTAAACATTTAATTTTCGAGCCATCGTATAGAAAGTCCGGTTAATTCATAATAAACTTTTTCACTTCGTCTGACAACAGTCGTTTTCTCGATTTATATGTCGACGACGTTTTATTACGTATGCTTACACTTACATGTCGTCTAAGCGGGTAACAAACATATATTGAATGCTTTTTATTAGTTCTGATGCAATACAATCATCCTCACGTCGGCGCACGTGGCGCTCACGAAAATTGGTCTGCTCTAGTGATTTATTTCATCATATTCATCGGATTTCTTGACCTGCTGCATTGCACATTGTATCTATTTATTATTTTTTCTTCATGTATCATATATTTGCATGTGACTTTCTTCGATCTTTCCCGTTGGGTTTTCCCGGTTGGTATTCATCCTGCAGCTTGTTCCTTTACGTCAGCACGGTATTTTCACATGAATTCACTTAATTTTTGTATTAATTGTTAAAACCAATCAAAGCCAAAAAAGTTATTCGTTCTAGTTACTCCATCCTACTGACTGCCCCAATTATCATAATACATCATACAATATTTATGACAGGCCGATAGATTATATTTAAATTTGGTGAAATGGAGTGATTTGTTTCGTCATATTAATCCGATTTCTTGAGCTGCCGCACATGCATCTATTTATTCTTTCTTCACATCATATAAAAAAATAGTAGATATCTATTATCGACAAATGTATATCTATAGAATATCTTCATTTCTACCACTCCACGGCAGAAAACAATAAAGTAAGATAAAATCTGGTGTGGAAAGATGGGGGAAATGTATTTAGTTATTACAATATACGAGTACCCGAGCAGTAAATGGACCGTTCATCGTCTAAATATTAAAATTAACATATTCATAAGATCTGCGGTTACCTGATCTACATAATAACAAATAACTACATTTTGCTGTAGAATCTACTAAAAGCATATTGTGTCAAGGTACTACTTTATTTATAAACCATCAAGTACTTATACATATATACAGTTGAAATTCTTTCGGCACTACAATGTGTAGTTTAATGATAACATCAGACAAACGCTGAGAAATATTTATTGATACTTTTTAATACACTGCTTGTGTTGGTTGTTTTACAGAAAAAAAGATAAAAGAAAATAGATATAGTTCATTAAAGTACAAGAGCAATCGAATGACTTTTGCTTGGTCACTAATTCGTTAGGTTCCATGCAGTTGTTTGACTTCTGTAAAGCAGCTTACAGCCGAACCTTTTTAGGCATAGGAGTACCCAATAGAGACCTGAGCCTCTCAAAGAGGTAACAACAGAATTAAAGCTAGCGTAATTTATATAGATCCATAAAATTAAGACTTTATTGCCACATTAGCGTTCAATAACCAATAAAAAATCTTTACTGTACATAAAAAGTATACTATTTGATAGGAGCACCAGGCAGTGATTTGCTTTTTACGGGACCACAATCCTTAGTCATTAACATATTTCCTTGCCAATGTGCAATCAAATCACTATTTGTCTTCAAATCTACTTGTAGTTTTTCCCATACTTTTTTCTTAGGATTGAGTATTTCATCCGGAGTACCTTCGTAATTTTCAACTATCACCTTGTCACCTGGTTTTACAGAATCTGGAGGAATTAATGGCTCTACCTGTTTCGGATCATCCCTAAAAGAATATAAATATTTTCAATTATCACAGCAAGACCATGACCAATAAAACTTACACTGAAGCGCAAAGTACCATTCCATGAGATTCAACGCCTCTCATTTTTGCGGGTTTAAGGTTGCATAATACTACTACCATACGATTTTCCATTTCTTTTATTGGAACAAAATTTACCAAACCGCTCACAATAGTCCTAGGTTCCTTTTCACCCAAATCAATTTTTTCCACATACAAGGCATCGGCATCTGGATGTCGTGATACTTCGATTATCTTTCCGATACGAATGTCTAATCTTGAAGGCGATATTTCGTCCGCATTAGCTGTTTTAGCCTGATTTTGTTTTGTAGGAGACGGATAAGCTTTTGCTATTAACTCTTTCATTTTTGGTTCTTCGAATTTCTTTCTTATAGGTTCTAATAGTTTATTTATATGAATTTCCACGGCTGCCTTTAAGTCGCCTGGGTGAACTTCCTCATTTGCAAATGCTTTCTCCAATGTTTCAAAATTTTCATATATTACATCTCCTCCGTTTTCAGGTGAACGACTTATTTTAAACTTGTCATTGTTTTTAAGTAATTGAAATATAACATGTTTAGTAAACGATAAAAGTCCGTTATTTTCAATATTCCCTGGTTCACAAAAAGCTTTTTTTAACTTCTTTTTAACGGCAGACGGTGAATCAAGTAAATCGATCTTACTTTCATCTTCAGAGGATGACATTTTCGCTCCAGTTAAACCAGGAACTGAAACAAAAATGTAATAAAATAAAATCACAGCAAACATCAGCTACAGTACTATATTAATCAAACATACACATGCCATCTTTTTGAAACTTAAAAAAAATAAACTTGTATTTGACGTATACTAGCTTAAACTATTTTATGGCCCACATAATTGCAAGCAACTATATGGGCGTTTCGTCTGTCATGTTTAATCGAAGTTTTACGCTATTTATAATCGTTATTATATATGGTAGTTATGTACATATAAACTATTTATCGTAACATACATCTTTGTATTGCAATACTGTATGGGTTTTCATTTCGTCTTGATTTAAATGCTTTAATCAAAATTTATTACATAGTAGCATTTGCAGTTTGCATTTGCTGTGGCATTGTACATTACCTGTATATTTTTTGAATTATTTTCAGGTTGGTAAATTTCTACGGCGATCGGATTTCGTAATTCCACTTCTAATAGATGGTTATTAAAGTTAGTTATTTTCGCTATTGCCTACAAACCTTTAGCGCTAGTTACTAAAGTTGAAATTTAAACATGAAGGGCCAATTCCCATGTTTAATCTTTCGTAACCATAATTTTTACTGTTACGTTCCAAAATTGGTCAAAATTTAGTCGACTATTTTCCCAATAGATTTTATATTTAATACTTCGCTTGATATATCAATTATAACGACCAGCTATAGAAATATGTGTAATAATTTAGAAAACGTATTGTAATTTATTTTAACCCATGAGATGAGTTTCTCTTCAATTATCTCCGATTATTCAATCAAGGTGGTATAGTAAAATTTGCATCTTTCGAGTTACCATTAAGTTCAAGGTGTGCTTCATCAGTCCAAAAAACGTTAACAGTGTGGATTCACTTGATTTTCCGCTATTTGTGTGACGAAATCTTTCTTTTGATTCTATCAGCCTCTTTTAGTTCAAAGCACCTGCAATCTTATATGGATAAATATTTAGTTGCCTTCTAAGAATTCGCCATACATTTGTCTAACTTACAATTAATTCCAAACGTCCAGCTATTTTATTGACACTAAATGTGCTCCGTATTCGTTTCATGTATATAAAATAGTATATTAACGAAAATATTAATTATTTACACTACCACTTACTTTATAGATTTACATTCTGATTTATTAATATTATTTAATTGTTTTACAAAATAAGTGAAATGTTCTACCTCGAGTACGTATGACATAGTGGTTTCGATTTTTGCTGTGACCTGGAGAAATTATTTTCCTAGTAACGTCTGTACAACTGTTTCGTTATGAAGTTCTATTTTTATTTGTCGGCTTTCTGCATTATTTTATACTGATTTAACTTTCGTTCATATTAAATGAATAGAACATTTTTGCATCTGATACCAAATTTATACGCGGTTTCTCTCCTTTCGGGTCGAATTTGCATTAAATTTTTTGCTAAACAGCATTCAGATCTAATCTGATGATTGAATTACTTCTCTACTACCTACTAATTGAAGTGCTCTGCCTTCTAATTTTGACTGAAATATTCCACTCAGAAAACTATTAATGGGATTTGCCAGAATAACTTGATTACCAAAGGTTACTGGTAAAGATTCACAAGCTTCAATATACATTGAAGACGTATTCAACCCCCTAAATATTTAAGGAATACATCTATAAATTATTAACGAGTTATTGAGTTATTAAATTCTATATCTAAATTTACAGCATTAAATCTGTTCGCTTGTTCATTGACGTAATTTTGGGAATTATCTTGGTTATCGGAATTTATTTCTAATTGAACAATCGTCAACTCAGATCGGGTATATGTTGTTAACATTAGTATAAGAAGAAGTCCGACAAGAAACTACAGAAATTTAAAACTACTTACATTGAAATTACGCCTAAAAACATTTGCGTTGCAAGTCTTTGTATGTTTCTTTCTTCGATCTTTTCGTTTTATTTTAGTTGGGTTGGTTTTTGACATTGATCCTGTAGCTAGTTCTTTCACGCCAGCAAGGAGTTTCACATGACTTCACGTGATTTTTGTATAAAGTGTTAAAACCAACCAAAGCCAAAAAAGTTATTCGGTCTAGTTACTCCATCCTACTGACTACCCCAACTATCACTTTAGCCCTTATTCTTTAATTTTGAAAAGGAAAAAGTAAAGTGTAATACATTGGTTCTTTTAGTGATGAATTTGCATAAAAATAGTTTTACGGATAATCACCGATTGAATGTATTATTATATCAACAATAGATTGTGAGAGTACAAAGTAAATGTTATACTGCTTGCATTACATGGATATGCCCATGGCTCATTTCCTCTGCCTACTTCATAACTCATATAAAAACAAGTAAAAATATTATTTACATTAATATAAAAATCCGTTCGAATTGTAGACAAGTACGGTTCTTCCGCTCATTAATCCAGAGCAATCTGCCACGTTCCCATAACGGTCAAGTAAATGACTTTTACGCTCAGTAGATGAGGGTCCTCTTTTCACAAAATAGCTATCTGTATGGTTATGAACAGTGTTTGAACTTACCAATTCATATAGTTACAATTTTTGGAACCTTATTTATAGTGTGCATTACTTTGATTCTTTGTTATTCCTTATTTTTAAGTTTAAAGAATAAATATATTGCTGGAGGTAAAGATGATATAATGTCTGATTTTATTCCTATTTTATTTGTCCTTCAAGTTGTTAACATACAGTATTATATGATAGATAGATCATTTTATATGAGTGTAATTCTTATTTATTTTTGGTTTTCTTTTTCACATGTAAATTTAGCCTATTATGACCAATTTTATACCAGTAACCAGCAACATACTGTTTATAAAATTCAACATGCCAGTTTAGTTTTTTTAAGAAATTCTGCTCTAGATCCTCCACGACTAAATTGGCTATTACAGCAAATAACACGTAAGAAATATTGCTTTAAAACTCTAACAGAAATTTTACTCCATTGAAAATGTAACAAATTCAAATGCAACAAAAATAACCATACTAAATAATAATAAATTGTTGAATTTTATTATATACTTAATACTTACCCATTGGATTCATTAAATGTGCTCTCTTTTGATAGCCCAATTGTGGTAAATATTTTTCTGCAAAAGTAAATATTTTTCGTTGGTCAACGCCACCAAACTGAGCATCAACTTTTAAATATTCTTCATCAAGGGCCTGTAATCCTACAACACCATATTATACACTATATAACTTTAAAATAATACTTAGCAGAATTATTACCAGGATATAATAAACCACTTAATAATGGATGTGCAACTTGTTTCACAACTTCTGCACCTGCTTTCTTTGCATCATGCTCAGTTATTACTGAACTAAGTCGGTATACATCCAAAGTATATTCTTTAGATAACTGGTAATTTGTTCCTCTAACAAATTTTAATTTATTTATTGGAACATCTATTGATTGTAACATTGATTTAATGGAATGCTCATAATATTGCACTCTTAATTCTAGTAAATCCCATGGTGCTTTCATATTATCTAAATAAGCATGTAAATCAGCAAAAAGAATGGTAACTTCAGCACCAGCACGAAGAAAATCCGCTATTTTAGACATGGGAACAAAATATGCTACATGGGGTTTCCCTGTAGTTGCTGTACCCCAATATATTCTTACATCTCGCTCCTTTAAAATAGCCTTAATTTTGTCTTCTCCAAGTACTTCTTGTAAATTTCTTGCAATTAAATGATATTTTTCATCAAGTGTGAGTTGAACATTCTCTTTCATTGTGAACTTTTCTGTAAAATATAAACATATGTCACAGTAGTATATAAATATTTTTATAAAATGAATAATTGTAGGCAATATTCCTGCCTTACTCAGAGAACAAACTATTATTATATCACACTTACTATGAAAAACAGTAAAAATAAAATTTGTTTTATTGTATACAGAAAATAACCTAAAATTACCGGAACGTGTTTGACGTGACAGCTTATGGTGACGGCTGGACGCAGCTGGACGTGATAATCGTGACAATTCGGTGCGCTTCGGTGAGAAAGGGCCGCGTTCCGAATTATGCATACTTGCATACCACCCATGATACCACCATAGATAAAAACAACCTTATCAGAATAGAATGAAATCTCCCTAATATTGAAACAAAACAGCTACAAGCCCGCCATCTACAGAAGTATATTTCGTCCGGAAGAACTTTTCGCGCCATAATTCAAAATATACTTATTTAATGTAATACAATAAAATATTGGAATACATAATGCCCGGGTTCTGAAACGTCAAGTAGCAGTTATCTGCTCAGCATCTGGCGATTTAACAAAGACAGTTCTTGTTAAATTGCCAGATACCTAACAGATAACTGCTATTTGACGTTTCAGAAACCGGACAGTATTCGTAAATATTAGTTTCTTTGTAAACAAAGCTTTGTTTACATAGAAACCAATATTGTATTATCAAATACTATCTAAATATACCTATATACGTGCAAAGAATAGTTCCATTCGACAAATATAGAGGCCGCCGACAGTTGACTGTAGATAACTGTGAAGGTGCGTGCGCCCAGAGAAATTTTGGATGTAAAACAAAGTGTATAGGCACAATCCGTAGATTTAAGTGACAGTTAAGGCTCTATTTTCACTCCTAGCGAGTACACCCTAAACTAACGTCGGGTGTGTGTGTGTGTTTACCAGTATATTTACAAATAAATTGGATAACAGAGGGAACTAATAGTACCAGTTGTCGATGCGAGATGAAAGAAGACGGCAATATACAAAGTGAGATAGCACGGTCGTGACATAATGACAAATGTTGAGAAAGGGGCGCGAAGGGGTAGAAAGGGGTATAAACAGGTAGAAAGTGAAGTTCGAATTGCAGTAATTGCTATAATGCATATTTACGTACAGTTGAATTTTTGGATCTTGTCCGTTACGTCATAAGTAATGTCAGGATGAATCAAATCATTGACAAATTGTGGCGGCATCTATGTTCAATCAACAAAACTAACACTTACTCGTAAATCCACTAAAAAGGTTTGTATTGAAACTATAAGCTTTATTTAAATTTAGGTTTTGATATTAAGGCTCTATTTTCACTCCTAGCGAGTACACCCCTAAACTAACGTCGGGTGTGTGTGTGTGTGTTTGTTATCCAATTTATTTGTAAATATACTGGTAAACACACACGCACACACCCGACGTTAGTTTAGGGTGTACTCGCCAGGAGTGAAAATAGAGCCTTAACACAATTGACACAATGTAATAGAAACTTATTTTATATATATTACGATATTACCGATTAATTTTGAAGAGTGCCCTCTAGAGACCAATAGATCAACCTGAATGAAGCTGTGACTATCACGAAACGATATATCTCCACCTTGCTATCTATCTATCTTCATCACACTTCTATATAGCCAATACGAATAGTATCTAGGCGTATGTCTTCTTAACGCAACGACTCATATATCTTATTTACATTTCTTTCTAACGTACATTAAATATCGGCGATTAATGTTTCACGTACATCTTTGCTAAACTACATTGTTAATGACGTAACGGACAAGATCCAAAAATTCAACTATATCTACTCTGCGCTCAATACGTTTGAAGGTATTTTGGCTTATAGGAATTTTCGTTTTGTTTTATTTAATTTTTTGTATATAATATAGTGCGGCGTAAATATTGATAAAAAGATACAGACTGATAATTTGTGAGATACTTTAATCTTAGAAATATATTCTTTTTCTATGGTATTTTCAAAACTATGTTTAATAAAAGTATAGCAATATTTTTTTTGTGCGTATATCGAACAAAAGAAACTTTCTTAGTGCTGGTACTCCGTCACAATTTCACCGCATTTCGTAAGATGTTATCAATACCAAAACAATTTTTTAGGGAAATTGTCCAATATAATAACAGCATTTCTCTTAATTTTTCATTTCCAATTGAATTATTTACAGACATAATATCATTGCTTTACCATTGCTAAAGTGAAAAATTACTTGCATTTTTCTAGGCGTAATAATAGTATACATACTGAGCCAATAAGTTTGAGGACAAGTTGAATTTCCCGCCTTGTATTTCTTTGTATAGGTTGGTCAAACTGGCTGTAATGCTATTAAAAAATTACTTCCTTCTATTTTACAGCATTTTCATAGTTGGCTCCTGTTCGTAGACGTTTGGCGTTATTATGATTTTCTGTTAGCTTAGTCGTTCTGTTATCTTATTCGTGTTTTTGTTAGATTTTATTAAAACGATTACAAGTGTTGTTTGAATATTTAAAGAATTAAGATTTTTCAGAATCGGTTACATTCCTACTTAAGCCTGTTTTACACGACGTTAAATTTACGCAAAAATTAACGAGAACATTTATGAATAAATTTACAAAACAATTTATGATTTTCTGTTTGCAACGTATCTCCAAATTTTTAACACAATTTATTGATGCATTAAGACAGGTTCTAAATAATTTTCGAAAAAATTTAGTAGTAAATTTCTTTACATAATTTTCTGTTTGATACGTATCAAATCATTTACTCCTAAATTTTCTCGTAAATTTTTGGGTAAATTTAACGTCGTGTCAAACAGGGTTTAGTTTAAAATAGTTGCGAGAGGCTATCTATTATTAGGGAAATAAGAAATATCGG
>SMLS01057950.1:0-16499 GCA_004785975.1 Popillia japonica
TTTTTTTTTCCATAAAATGTCACCTTAAAACGTCAATTCATCAAAAACTAGTGACGTTTCACGACTGATACTCGTTTGAATATTATGAACGAATGTAAATATTGATTAACACAATTTCAAGATGGCCCTCCAACAGTTCTTATTTAACGATTACAAAACATCTAAACGGAAGATATTGAAGCACTATTCAACCATCGAACATATCTTGGATGAATTTGCATAGAATATTTAGAAATCACCGTCAATATGACAACGTCAATCAACTTACACACCGAAATTTATGTCGCAATAACATTATTAACTGTTTTAAGTGATAATTTTTCTAACGGTTTATATTTGGCAGACGAGGAAGATGATGCGTTCGTAGATAAGGTCTTGCAAATGGTTTCCGGTAACAGTAACGAAGAGGAAAATGGTGCTATGATACAATTCGATAAGAATATGAGCAAGCGTTCGTACGTCAAAGAAAAATCGCCCAGAATTTGGGAAAACTGGAGCCGATGGTCGGGCTGTAGCGTGACCTGTGGCATTGGTATTTTGCGTCGTTACCGGCGATGCGTATCTGCAGGTTGCGCCATTAACGAGAAGGAAGAGCAGATTAAACCGTGCAATTTAGTTCCTTGTAAATAAATAAACTAAACGCTATTGAATGGTAATATATTTTTTTAGATAATTTAATTTTGTTTTGTAAACATTTACCTCAAGATCCTTGAGAAACTATTGCGTTTATTGGTGATTCATACTTTTTCGTAACTTAAATGCGAAATAAGAAGTTGAATTGCTAGTTTTAAAAGTGTAATCAATAATCAGGATAGAACGTAGTTCGTTTTTTTTGTTTTAATTTGTTTACCTTTACTACCAACTACCAACGATGACATGCATATCGAAAATGCAACCTCTTACTTCGTCGTTTTTATTAATGAAGGATGGAATTTTCTACAAATTCTTATACTTATTTAGAAGGCGTCAGTTTCAAAAACGGAATGCATCGGCGAACATTAATTTACCATAGAAAGCTTATAATAACCTGTTAGACTTTCATCCGTTAGGTAAAAGATACCTTGCCGTTACTTTGTGTGAGAAACATCATTGAGCCGTGGCGGTGTTTTTGAGGTCTTTGTCATGGTTAGTGAGTTATATAGTTGAATAGGAGAATATGTGTGCGAACTTTCATATTTGCTTTTTAAACAGAGGATTGAATTCAGTTTGTGTGGAATTTATTTCTCTTTTCACTCTTTTTGTTAGAGAAATACATACATACATTCACTGCAAGTTAAAATAGGACTACATAGAATGAATAAGATAATTGTTACAATGAATGTACATATTGTGTATACCGACACATACATACATATACACAAAAAGGAACCTAATTCTGTTGTTATTAAATTCGATGACATGATGATGTGCAATGGCTGGATGCTATTGAAAATGAAGAAAAAATTACTAAAAATCTTCGATCCCACTAGACTCATTGCAGAAGTTTTAGAAATCATGAATCTACTGTCTCTTTAGTTTAATAAGCAAAAAGATCATTTGATTGATGATTTGCAACCTTTAGAACATCTACAAATTCTTGTTTTTTACATTCTAGTTATGTAGGTATCCCTTAGCTATGACGACACCTCCATAACCAGACCTCCAAAACAAAGCCAGAATATTTGAAAATCTACTGGTTGGTCATCCTCCAGGATCGTTCTTTGTGATGGTCTGAGTCTTCTTCTCTGAGTTTTATGTTTTGGAAAAAAATAGTTGAATTGAATTAATGAACGTTTGAACTAGTTAATTACTTCTAATATCTTTCCTGCCTTCTGACTAGTGACAAGAAAAATGTCTGAATTGTTTCAAGCTGTTCATGAAGACCCAAAAATATCAAACGCTACTTCAAACGCATTGGACAAAAGAGGTTTTCGCATTTAGAAGACCTACACAAGAATGACACTTCAAGAGTGTGTCCCTGGCTGTACCGGAAGGATAATACTTCTATTGGGATGATTTAGGGTAGGAAGATTAAGTGCAAATTGGTACATATTTTGGCAAAGAAACTAGGTTCATGTCAGTCTTGTACAACATGCTTTTATGCTACGCTCGAGGTTTGGGGGTTCACCCCCTGGCCGAGGCCGGTAATTTTTAAATCGGATAAAAATTGTGAAACATGCCTTCTTCTCGGTTAAGGAAGTAAAACCGTAGGTCCTATGTCAATAAAATGTTTGGTGCATAGAAAATCAACACTGGAGGTTGAAACACTTTCAGTCAGGCAAAATTGTAGTTTATTACGCAGTAAGCCTTTAGGCTGCAGATACAGAAGCATGGACATTTTCGCCCAAAAAAAACAACATTCTTTAATAGAGAGTGTAGTTTTCTTTTTTTGTATTCAAGAGCTTTTGTATTCAAGAGCATTCAACTCTAACAATAGGTGGTCTCGTTATAATTGAAGGAATCATCATACTAGCAAGAGCAATAAAAACTGACAAAGAGAACACCTTCAACATTGTTGTGCGCCTTTTTTATATACCGTTAATGTTAGTACCCGTACAAGTAAGCGCACATAGCGTAGTGGACTTGATGCACGCTTACGATACTGCTGGTCCGTAATCGATTCATTCATTCCCATTCATTTTTAAATCATGCTACATTCATTCTATATTAAAAAAAAGGTGTTTTTTCCTCTACTAATAATTTTGACACAAACCACAGGAATTTAATCATTGGCACGAAGGCAGGAGTGAAAAAATATCATTTATGAATAATTTGCATGTTAATATAGTGCACAATAACGTTGGAAACAAAAACATACAGGCATGAATCGAGCGCGAGTCAGTAGAGCTGTAGGCGTATATCCAGTCCACTGCTCTACGAACGCTTGTTTGTGCGGACACTAGCAAAGAACGCGCCAAACACCGTTGATTTTTCTCAGGAACTAGTAGGATAAAAACTCGCATCTGACTACTTAGGGGAGGTCCCTTTATAACATAGTCATCAAGATCCGTGTCTCACAACCCTGGTGCTCTCGATACAAAATCTACTACGCAGCTTCTACCTTTACTATTTCATCAAAGTTCTTCCGAAAGCTAGACCTATCTTTATCACCTCTCCTGATGCTAAGCTGCATTTACAGCGCAGTAAACCTTGAAGAGTGAAGTAATTCGAAGTTTATTTCTCCTTTTAGGGTCAAGGGTAGAAACAGTACAACTGGTTGTTGACAAAACAAATCCGTAAATGTTGAGATTGAGCTCTATTTAGATGATTTATAATAGGCACTCGTGATATAATTGCAGAAAATCACAAAATGCTACCATCTGGATTCATCAGCGTCTATCTTAAGCCTGATTTATAAACTTGACGTTGCCGTTTGCAGTTGACGTTCCCGTCCAAAATTGGATACACGGGAAGCTATAGAGCAATTTATAAACTTCGTTACTGTTGCTGTTTGACGTTGGGCTAACGTTCGATGCTGTTCTAAGATATCCAACTTTTAACTTGTCGTTGCCGTTGGATGACGTCAAACAGCCATCCAATCACAGGGCAAGTAAGTGTCACATGACCAGCGTAGTTTGATCAGTTTGTAAATACATAAACATGGAGTCCAAGTTAGTTGTCTATTTCGATTGATAGGTCGGATTTTGAATTTCCGTTGTCGTCGATTTTTTTTCTTTAGGGATACATAGGCGCATAAAAGAATACCTAATGCTGCTAACTTTCTTCTACGGTCCGAATCCATTTTCAAAATATCTTTTTCTTGTATCTATATTGCAGGTTATGTTTACTATTTTATCAACTGTCAACTGCTGTCAACGTTTCCGTTAGAGAAAGTTTATAAATGCATTTCTGAACGTACGAACGAAACGAATAGTAACTACCAACGTCAACTGCAAACGGCAACGTCAAGTTTATAAATCAGGCTGTCTTGGTCTTTTTTGGCGTAATGTAATTGTACGTCATATTATGTTTGTAGGCATAAAGACCTAAAAATAAGTTTGATGGATAATGTCCTAAGGACGTCACTAAGGTGCTGATTAAAATCATCAATAGGATATCTCTTACACGTTTAAAAGATATCCAAAGTAGAAGTCTGGTTTAAAAAAAAACATAACAGCATAAAATGTCATGCCATAAAAGTTTTGTAGTTTGGAAAATTTTACAGAATTTATTCTATTCTTGATTCCTTTTGACGATAGTCATAAGAAGTTCTACCACTACAAGACATTCTGAACAATACTTCGAAAACTGCTTCGAAGTTAGGACATATTTTTTTGACAGTTACCGAATCTTCTAATCTGCGTAATGACATTTGACAGTCTTGCTCTTGCTACGATGTCATTGGGCGAAAATTACCAATATACATACTGCACATTTCTCCAAACATTCTGACGTTAAAGTCAAGGCTTTTGGAAGTTTTGGAGGTTATTATAAAATATGTATTATATGTCAATGTGACAGCAATAATTGTCGACCTATATGACAGATTAACAGTGTAATAAAATGTGAAGGGCGATTTTACTGATTGCACAGGTAGATATAAATTGGTAAAAAAACAAAATTAACTTACCTGTGCTAATGTGGCGACTATTAAACCGAACGCTAACGATATCGCAACGATGGAAGGTGCTTCTACTGGTTTAAGTTCTATAATAGCGCCGCAACCTATGAGGACCAATAGAGCAGTTCCTATGAATTCTGCACAAAGCGCTTTCCATAATTGAGCGTTTGCTGTTAATTCTGATAGGCCAACGTAACTCTCTGCACCTGTAACAGAAATATTGCGTAAATATTATCGCAAAAACTATATATATACAGGGTTTCCCATGGAACTGGTTAGTTAAGTTTTCGGGCTTAAAGAACAACTTCACTTTTGATAATTTTGGGTTCGCAATTATATGATACTTACTCTCTTTCTAAAATATTTTCAAGTTTCTTGCACTTCCGGTTAACCGGAAGTCGCCACAAACTTTGTTATTTTAAACGGCCTTATATATTATTACGTTTTTGAATTCAGCATCAAAATCTATGACGATTACAACTAAGCTTTCCTATACCTATCTTCAACTGTTTCTAAGATATTACGATTTTTATTAAAATTTTGACATTTACACCGTTATATTTAACTGATTAATTTTCACTTACTGCAAGTGCCAGAGGTTTGATATTTTAAAACTGCTAAATACTAACATTGTTTCACCAAAACGTAGTAATATTTTTTATTTATATCATACAGGGTGTATACTATATCAAATAATTCTTAAAGTTGTAAAACTCATGATTTTTAAATGGAACACCCTGTATATTTTGGCACTGTTGGACGCAAAATTCAATTCTGCGTCGATTTGCTGTAACACTCTCTATACCTATCTCCAATAGTTTCCTTTCTATCCCCATTTTATTTATTAATGCTTCCAAATGACGGAATACTTTATCTAGTAAGCTATGACATTATTACTGTAAACGTTAACCGTTACGTATTTTGTGTCAAATAAGTATACATTGCAACAAAATACGTAATGGTTAACGATTACAACAATATGGGAACAATAATTTATTGTAATGTCAAAGACTAAGCTTACTAGATAAAATATTATTCCACTATTTGGAAGCATTAATAAATAAAATGGGAATATGTGCACAACAGTGTCAAAATATATAGGCTGTTCCATTTGAAAAAAATGGGGTGTTACAACTTTAAAAATTGTTTGATGTAGTATAAATTTTTGAACACCCTGTATGATATAAAGAAAAACTGTTACAATGTTTTGGTGAGACAATGTTAGTATTTGATAGTTTTAAAATATCAAACCTCTGGCACTCTCAGAAAGTGAGAATTAATCGGTTAAATATAACCGAGCAAATGTCAACATTTTTGTAAAAATCGTATTATCTGAGAAAGAGTTGAAGACAAGTATAGGAAACCCTAGTTGTAATCGTCACAGAATTTGATGCTGAATTCAAAAACGTAGTAATATACAGGGTTTTCAAACTTAAGTCGGCACTATTGCTAACTTTGTTATTATTGGAGCTACGAAGTTGGTTAAATAGGCAAACTAGTGTAGTTGTTCAAGCAAATTACAATGGCATTTTAAAAAAAATTATTGATGTACTGGGTCATGTGATATTGTGAAAAACGTATTTTTTTTTAATGGGACACCCAGTATACAGTTCTCGCGGTCGACAGAAAATTTAATTCTGAACAAAAACTTTCCTACGAACTTTTATCCTAAAGTCAATAATAACAGAGTTATTGATGATTGTTTTTACAGAAACTAATAACAGTATTGTTTATTTTAAGTTATTTTATTAGTTTCGAAAATAAAAAAAAAACAAGAAATTTTAAATTCAGAGCAGATGCTCAAAAACATCACCCTCTTGCTCCAAGCACTTTTGAACCCGCCTGTTAACGCTTCTAGTAGCCTTAGCAATGATTCTACCATCAATATTATTGATAGCATGGCTGATGCTTTGCTGGAGATCTTCAAGAGTATCATACCGTCTTTCATACATTGCACTTTTCACAAATCCCCAAAAGAAGAAATCCATAGGTGTTATGTCCGGTGATCGGGGAGGCATACGAATAGGCTCGTTAGTTGATAGATATCGACCATCAAAAAGGTCATGTAATAAGTTATGAATTTGGCGAACATTATGGGCAGGAGCGCCATCTTGTTGAAACAATATCTGTTGTCTATCCACTAAATTCAGGTCATCCAAGAATTCTCCAAGGGTAGCGGTTAACATTTCGACATACCTATCGCCAGTTCATGCACCTTGATAAAATACGGGGCCTACAATTCTTGAATCAATCAAGCCACAGCAAACATTAACACTAAAGCGTCTCTGCGGATTACAAGGACGGAAAAGCTTCGGGTTTTCTCGACTCCAATAGTGGCTGTTCTTCCTGTTATACATACCCCTGTTGGAGAAATTTGATTCGTCACTCCAAAGAATCAAACGCCAAAAATTATGGTTAAGTCTAACTTGATTAATGTACCACTGACAAAACTGAGTCCGTCTTTCTTGATCTCCCGGTACCAGCGTCTGAATAGGTCTGTATCTGAACGGCACAAACTTATGTTTTTTTAGAATATTGTGAATAGTTCCCAAAGATAGTCCACTTTCTTCCTTTAAATCATTAATTGCATTATTAGGATTAGCTTCAAAGAAAGCTAAGACGTTAATTTCAGTTGCTTCACTTATTATAAATTGTTTTTTGGTTCTAGTTTTCTTAAACACATTTTCATTTGATCGAAACTTACGGTACAAAAGTAAAAAGTACCTTCGATCTGGCAAGTTGCGCGTAGGAAATAAAACACCGTAACGTTCACGAGCTTGCAGAAAATTTTTTTACAAACGATGTAACATTCCATCATATCACATTTTTCTAAATGCGTGAAAGGCATTTTTTCATCAATAAACACAAAATGTTAATTGCTTACTGACAGAGGTTTACTGCAATATTTCAATGTTGATGACATTTGCAAAACAATCGAATTTTGTTTAAGAAATAACAGCCACCTTGGCAAATTTGAAAAATCATCAATAACTCTGTTATTATTGACTTTAGGATAAAAGTTCATAGGAAAGTTTTTGTTCAGAATTAAATTTTCTGTCGACCGCGAGAACTGTACACCTGGTGTCCCATTTAAAAAAATTACGTTTTTCACAATATCACGTGACCCAGTACGTCAATAATTTTTTTTTAATGCCATTGTAATTTGCTTGAAAAACTACACTAGTTTGCCTATTTAACCAACTTTGTAGCTCCAATAATAACGAAGTTAGCAATAGTGCCGACTTAAGTTTGAAAACCCTGTATAGGGTGTTTCATTTAAAATAACAAAGTTCGTGGCGACTTCCGGTTAACCGGAAGTACAAGAAACTTCAGAATATTTTAGAAAGAAAATAAGTACTAAATTATTGCAAATCCAAAACTGAACTCCAAATTATATCTCCCTCTGTTGTATCTAAGTTTAAAATCAATCATGTGATTGACTAAAAATATTATACTTGTTAATAAGGTGTCACTATAATAGAATGTAACTGTTTAATAATGAAGTGCGTCGATTTATTTCTTAAACGCCTTCAGCTAATATTCAATAAAAAATAAATTGTGAAGTAATTTAAAGTCAATAAAAAAAGCCTTGAACGATTTCTCACGCGATAGGATCCAAAGTGGTTTTTTTTTGTTCTTGTAATACATATTTTGAAGATGTATCGCTACTATAAACTGATATCATTTTTAATAATATATCTGACAAACATTTACCAACTACTACTAAAAGTAAATTTGCACGGCGCTTTGGATTGCAGTCAAATATTTGCTTAACAGTTGTAGATTACGGTATCAAGGTAGTATATGACCTGTTCACAAATATAAGTTAGTATTATTGAGGTAAGCATCTGAATACATACAGTGTACATACACACTTAGAATAAGTACGTAATATTAACATATATATATATGTATATAAATGCATAAAACAATGTACATAGATTAGATAAGACTAGGTTATCGTTAAAGCGTGTTTAACTTGTTATTAACGTCGGATTTAATGATTGCAAATAAAAATATTAATTTAAGATTTAAATTAATCTTGAATACAATCAAGATATCTGGAATTATAACATCCAATTTGCGTAAATTGATCTTAGCACGTACTTTATGCGTTTATTATTATACTTGTAAGTACTACCACATAATCAGGGGATTCTAATTCAGCACAATATAAATGTTCCTTTTGAAAAATGAGGTTTGTTCATAAAATCAAAACAAATTATCTAGCTCCATACCAATGGGCTTCGGGAGTAGAGATATTCGGAGTAATACTTTGAAAAATCTAATTAAGAATGTTCCTAAGAACATGCAAATTTCTGCAATTTTCTCCTTGAAAGATTTGGAGGTTATATTGCAAATTGTATCAAGCGAATGATTATTTGCACTGGTAAAAATTTCAACCAATCATAGTAGAGTGCTACCAAACCATCTGTAACTATTTACTTCTGCTGAATGAACCCATCCTGTAAAATTTTAGTTTTCAAAAAATATTTTACGCTTTTAATCTAGAGAATCTATTGACGTCCTCTGCAGCTAATTTCATCAGTCTGAAAAGGCAGAGTTGTGTGGAATATTACAGTTTCAAAGAACATATTACTTATTCTTAATTAAATGGTGACTTCTTTAATGAAACATTTCAGGCAATTAGGTGTTTTCATGCATGTAAAAATATTATTTTAAAGGGCACTACTCAGGAGAAGAAACAGTTACTGTTGAACTAGAAACACTCTGATGTGATTAGTTACTGTTAAAAATTTTAACCAATCATAGTAGAGTGCTGCCAAACCATCTACATATAACTATTTACTTCTGCTGAATGAAGCCATGGTGTTAAATATTATGATAGTTTGCAAAAAATATTTTAAACTTTTAATCTAAAGGATGACATTTCCTCAAACACCTAAAGCATATGGGGTATGTCCATCAAGTAAGAGAACCCTACACTAATATTGGCCTCAGAATGAAGGTATACATTAAGGGGTTGTTGCCAAAATATGAATCACTGTTTACACTGAGTACTGACCAATAATTTGCTTGGTTTGTGGAGGCTGCCTAAGAGGAAATCTGAGAACAACAAATTTGTCCGCGATTATCGATAGCTTCCATCTGTTTATCCAATCTAGCACGTTATGGAGGCTCTTTAGAGTCTATGATAGACCCATCATTTGTTCTTTGCTAGTCGAGCAGACTGCCGTGTCTTCAGCACCAGTTTTACTAGAGAAATCTTTACATCCACTATATTTTGCACTGTAGGTCTCTAAATTTGCTTCTGGCTCTAACATTACATTGCGGGTTAAAAGACTTAAGATGATTTTCATTGAAGCTTTACCAATTCTGAATTTGAAATTGTGAAGATTCTTTATTGCATATGACAGCAAAATAATTTTGTAAGCATAAATGGCCAACTTTTCGATCTAGTATTCATCAATTTTAGCATAGACTTCAAAATCTTTTAGTAATTCGGAACATCTCGTACTCAAGGTTATAAAAATAAAATAAATATTATGAATGTGTTCAATTGTTTCATATTTTTGAAGCTTCTACTGTCAGCTGTCAAACTTTCTTCTGTTTCCGTATTGATATAATTTGGGCTAATTGTTTTGTTACTTTCGGAGTTTTATGGTTGATCTGTTTGCTGTCAACCTGTACTTTATTTCTTTGTTGCCAACACCTAAATGACGCAAACCTGTAATCTTGCGTAAATTTTGACGCATCCGTAATATGACATTTGCAGGCACAGTTTAAAGTTATTATGAAGCTGTTTAATTATTACTTATTTTTGGAAAATTTTCTACTGTCAGCTGTCAAGCTATCTTGAATTTTTTTTGGTAGGTGGAAATCCTTTATGGACATCATGCGCTTGGTTCTATAGAGCAAGGTAGTGTGGGACTACTAGTCGGTGTGTGCAATGACTGGTGTACCCACCAAAACCACCCTTTCTTCATCTCAAAATCTCTCTAAATTTGCTCCTGACTCAACATTATATTGCAGGTTAAAAGACTATTTTCATTGAAGCTGTTACCGATTCTGGATTTTATTAAGGTTCTTTATTGCATATGACAGCAAAATAATGTTGTAAGCATAAATGGCCAACTTCCTTATCTAGTATTCTCCAACTTTAGCAACGATTTTAAAATTTCTTCGAAATTTGAAACAAATAATACTCAATGTTAAAAATATTGTGAATTTATTCAATTGTTTAATATTTTTTGAGAAGCTTCTACTGTCAGCTGTCAAACTTTCTTTTGTTTTTTTCCATTGGTAGGATTGTCGAATAAATTGCGAAACATGCGAGTTTTATGGTTGATCTGTATCTGTTTGACAAGACTGCCATATAAAGTGTGAAAAATTGAATAATTCATCAAGTCTTTTAACCTGCAATGTAATGTTAGAGTCAGGAGCAAATTTAGAGACCTACAGTGCAAAATATAGTGGATGTAAAGATTTCTCTAGTAAAACTGGTGCTGAAGACACGGCAGTCTGCTCGACTAGCAAAGAACAAATGATGGGTCTATCATAGACTCTAAAAAGCCTCCATGGCTAGAGTGGATAAACAGATGGAAGCTATCGATAATCGTGGACAAATTTGTGGTTCTCAGATTTCCTCTTAGGTAGCCTCCACAAACCAAACAAATTATTGGTCATTACTCAGTGTAAACAGTGATTCATAATTTGGCAACAACGTTTTTATGTATACCTTCATTCTGAGGCCAATATTAGTGTAGGGTTCACTTCCTTGATGGACAGACCTCATATGCTTTAGGTGTTTGAGGAAGTGTCATCCTCTAGATTAAAAGTTTAAAATATTTTTTGCAAACTGTCATATAAAATTTAACACCATGGCTTCATTCAGCAGAAGTAAATAGTTATATGTAGATAATTTGGTAGCACTCTATGATTGGTTGAAATTTTTAACAGAGACTAATCATATCAGAGTGCTTCTAATTCAACAGTAACTGTTTCTTCTCCTGAATAATGCCCTTTAAAATAATATTTTTACATGCATGAAAACACCTGATTGCCTGAAATGTTTTATTAAAGAAGTCACAATTTAATTAAGAATAAGTAAGATGTTCTTTGAAACCGTAATATTCCACACAACTCTGCCTTTTTAGACTGATGAAATCAGCTGCAGATAACGTCAATAATGAGAAGAATCTGAAATAGCATTTCATTAATTAAACACTAAAAATTGAATAAGTTACAATAAAAACTTATTACCTTGATAAATATAATGAAAAATGTTTTCTCTCAATTCCCGCAACAATATTCGACACATTTATTTTTTAAATTTTCTTTTAACTTTTGTTAAATTCATACTATTTCACCTCTAATGTGCGAATAAATATATCCCACAAAAAACCCCTTAGAATTATTCCTAATACCTATGGTTAAAATAAATTGTCGATAGTGAGGGTAGGTGCTCCACTGCGAAATACTTTCAAAAATTCCATTATACGATCAAAAAGTTAATTCATCATTCAGGCTTTTTAAAATGGAAAAGAACTTACTGTGAAAATTGGGTTTACCGCATCTGATTGTTAGACGTGACACCATCGAGGTACTTTGACACCTTTGACAGCAAACGTAAATTAATTCAATTGGTAGATTTAGCAGACGTTAAGTTATTTCTATATCCCTTGAAGTTTGTTACAGTATATTTAGATAGAACCAACACTGTTAATATTTTATTTATATTAATGCAATTATTATTATATATTTTGGTATTTTTCCTTGAGATTTATCAAATTTATTTGCAATATTAGCAATTAAACGTAAGTTTACATATGTTTCTGTATCTTGTCGTCGGGTACATTCATAAATGATAACGAAAAATGTGTCATGTTCTATTTTACATTATTATTTCCTTTTCGTAAGATTTATTAAAGCACTGAGGTAAACTTACGGCGAAGATATTCCATATTTCATCTTCTAGAATGGTCCTCGCTTTACTAGAAGAGCTATCAATCATCGTTGTGATCTTGACAGGAAATTTACAACTCAATAACCTTCAATGTTTAAAGAATGTAGTCAAAGTCGTCAAAGTGTTGCTCAACGACAAAATTGTTGTGCAAATTTTTCGACGGTGAATTCTTTCGAGTAGCCGAGTAACCCATTTTAGTTAGAATAACAAAAAAAAAGTGCACACACACGGACGATATGTTCAGAATATTTGACTGCGATTTGACTTGTTAGTATTGTTTTGACGTATAGTTGGCTGGCGCTGTAGAGATCTGCAGTATCGAATTTAAAACTGGCGGGAAATTTTCAATCCGAATTTTTTTATTTATGCAATATTTTTGTCAACGAAAAACTAGCTGGCAGTAGAAACTTCTCCAAAAATAAGAAATAATTAAACAGATTCATAATATCTTGAAACACCTGCAGTGCTTGCAAAACTTATGGATATGGATGGAATATGTGTCAAAATTAAAGAAAGATTTGAAGTTGGCGGCATTTATGTGCACATGGAGATACATCGCATTTCTTTTCGTATTATTGAACAGTGGCGGCTCGTGGTCAATCATAATGGGAGGTCAAAAATAAATTTAAAAAATAGGCATACTTAAAAAATAAAAAAAATATTTTACCTTTAAATTCCGCTTTAAATAGTCTTAAACTGGAGGTCCATTCTTCGTTCTTTAGCAGTGGAAAAGTGTTGAATAACACCTTCGTTAAAATCGCATATATTTGTTTTTAAAGTAAATAATCGACGTTAAATACCTTTATGCACGTGTGCATAAAGGTTGACAATTACCAAACAATATATATGCTCTTATTTTATTGCAATAACGTATTACATTGAGATAAGAACAAATTCACTGACGAAAAAAAATGCAAGATATTACTTTTTATTTCTAAATGTACACTAAACTAAATCGAATTAAAAGAAAAGTAATATAAACTCAAACGAAAAAAAATCTAATGAAAATCTGGTAGATTCAATAAAGATCACAAACAAATCGCTATAAACACACTCACACTTTCGACAAACTTTGCTAAAAGAAGGTTGTTAAAACAAGGTTAAAACACATGTTCACTGTTATAAATTATAAACACAGGAACTACAGGTAAATCCGAAAACTACTTTTCTAACTACGCACTTGTGCTGCCATCTAACATTTCATCGGAAATTAACCTAATTTCGATTTCAAATAGTGGGCCTATGACCCAAACTAGATTATGTATATGCTTCGTACGTTCGGGTCGGTTCGTGCGCTGCGAGTTCTTCGGATATTTCCGCGTAGCTTTAATACAACGAGGACAGTTCGCACCGCCAGCCCAATGGAGGTTGGAATACGAGGGACGGCCGATAAATTTTAAGTTTTTAATTTCATTATATTTGCGACTTTTGCGAGTAAATTACCTATTTTAATAAAACACGTAATAATTAATATTTCTTTATATATTGTCAAAATTTTTGGGAGGTCATTGACCAAATGACCCTATGGACAAGCCGCCACTGTTATTGAAGGCTATTTGCAGGTTTTGATCATTTTGAACGTCTTTGAAGTAAAATACTGTTTAATGGTTTGATTTTTTTTTGATTTATGTGAAAAAACCACAGTATCTCATAATTAAAAGGGATTAGTCTTCAGTATTTAGTAATTGTTTGGTCATTTTAAAAATGAGAGTTGAGGAAGCCATTTTAATGATGGCGAAGATATGAAGTCTGGAATTTGTTCATGGAAACGTTGCAATATGTCTATGAATGTCAAGATGAAGCATATTAGCTGCTAGCGCTTAAAGAAGCTTTGTTTTAGAAGTTGAATCAAAGCCAAATATAGCTATTCAATTACGACTACCTTGTGTCGAAATGTTGGGGTAAAAAATTTAGAAAAAATGTTGAAATCAAACTATGTTTTACAGCAATAAAATAGTTTTTTACTAGAACATTTGGCCAAATATTCAGGTAAAAAATTTAGAAAAAGTCTTGAAATATGGTTTACAATAATGGTTTTACAGCAATAAAATATCAACACCAGAACTATGAGCCTTTTACCTGAACATTTTGTCCAAATATTCAGTTAAAAAAATTCCAAGACTGTGGCTATAGTTTTTTTTACATGAATATTTTGCCTAGTTAGTTCTCAGGAAAAATATGTTGAAAAAATTTTGAAATCAGGCTATGGTTTTGTAGCAATAAAAAATCAAGACCAGAACTGTGGGTTTCTACCTAAACATTTTGTCCAAATGTTGAGGTAAAAAATTAAAAAGAAATTGAAATCGATTTATGGTTTATAGTAACAAAATATCAAGACCAGAACTATGAGCCTTTTACCTGGACATTTTGTCCAAATATTCAGGTAAAAAATTTAAGAAAAAAGTGAAATCGATCTATTATGACAGAAACAAAATACAAAGACTAGGGCTATAATTATTTTTACCTGAACATTTTGCTCAAGTTCTCAGGAAAATATGTTGAAATCAGGATATGGTTTTGCAGCAATAAAAAATCAAGACCAGAACTGTGGGTTTTTTACCTAAACATTTTGTCCAAATGTTGAGGTAAAAAATTAATAAGAAATTAAAATCGATTTATTGTTTTATAGTAATAAAATATCAAGACCAGAACTATGAGCCTTTTAGCTGAACATTTTGTCCGAATATTCAGGCAAAAATATTAGAAAAAACCTTGAAATCAAACTATTATTACAGAAACAAAATACCAAGACTATGACTATAGTCTTTTTTACTTTTTTTGAAATCAGGCTATGGTTTTGCAGCAATAAAATATCAAGATCAGAACTGTGGGTTTTTTACCTAAACATTTTGACCAAATGTTGAGGTAAAAAATTAAAAAGAAATTGAAATCGATTTATGGTTTTATTGTAATAAAATATCAAGACCAGAACTATGAGCCTTTTATCTGAAAGTTTTGTCCAAATATTCAGGTAAAAAATTCAGAAAAAACTGTTGAAATCAAACTATTATTACCGAAAGTAAATACCAAGACTATGGCTATAGTTTTTTTTACCTGAACATTTTGCCCAAGTTCTTAGGAAAAATATGTTGAAAAAATTTTGAAATCAGGCTATGGTTTTGCAGTAATAAAATATCAAGACTAGAACTGTTGGTTTTTTACCTAAACATTTTGACCAAATGCTGAGGTAAAAAATTAAAGAGAAATTGAAACCGATTTATGGTTTTATAGTAATAAAATATCAAGACCAGAACTATGAGCCTTTTACCTGAAAATTTTGTCCAAATATTCAGGTAAAAAATTTAGAAAAACGTTGAAATCAAACTATTATTACAGAAACAAAATACCAACACTATAGCTATATAATTAGTTTAGTATAATTTTTTTACCTGAACATTTTGCCCAAGTTCTCAGGAAAAAAAATGTTAAAAAATTTTGAAATCAGGCTATGGAGAAAGCAGATAATGTTTTTACAAAAGCAAACTGCCAATACTAGATCTATAATCTTTTTACCTTACATTTTGGCCAAATGCTCAGAAAAAAAAATGTGGAAATCAAACTATATTTTAACAGAAAACAAGATACTAAGATCAGACTATTAGTTTTTCTACCTAAACATTTTGCTTAAAGGTGAAGGTAGAAAATTTAGAAAAAAATCAAATTCTGTTTCTTACAGAAATAAAACACCAAGACCTGAGTTACATATATTAGAAGTTCAAGAACTTGTTTTAAATGTATAAGCGCACTAAAATAAAGTTGTTTATATAAACATTAATTTTTACAATTAATGGTTGTAAACATCAATAAAGTTCAGTTAACCAGTTACAGTAATTTGAACATAAAAAATACCGTGTTAAAAAACTAAGTAGAATGCCCATAAAATTTTTTTACGAGCGAATATTTTATGTTTACCTTCCGCTTTTCATTACACGGTTCTACTACACCCAGCATAAATTAATTCCATTCATTATAAACGTCCGACTGTACAAGTCAATAACGAGAGCTTAACGCAGTTTCTGACTAGAGATATGG
>SMLS01057951.1:0-19071 GCA_004785975.1 Popillia japonica
TTAACCACGATGTCCATCTGCAGAAACTAGAAACCTCGTTAGTCTGAGTTTCTCTTCTACCTTCGTGACGAGCGTCCCCACATGCCGTCCAAACTTCATTTTATCATCCATAGTGATACAAGAGCTCTACTTGGCACTATTTTTACGCCTTCTAATTGGAAGGTAACGTGCCCTCTCCTACGACCACCCTTTAGTATCACTGTCTCGGTTTTTTCTGGCGCTAGAAGCATCTTGTGCTGCGAAGTCCAGTTGCTAATTAGCGCAAAGCACTCGTTTATCTTGCTCATTAAGAGGTGTTCGTCACTCGCACCTACAACCAGAGCAAGATCGTCTGCATATGCCACACCAACTGCATCTGTGGGTAGATCCAACGAAATTACATCATACAAGACGTTCCATAGTGTGGGTCCAAGCACCGATCCTTGCGGGACTCCGATGTTACTCTCCAGAATGTCTTTCTGGGCTAATAAGATCTTCCTGTTGGACAAGTAGCTCGTGACAAATTGTATGAGGCAATCTGATATTCTCCGTGCTTTCAGTTTTTTTAACTATCAGGTAATGTCTAGCCAGGTTAAAGGCATTTCTTACGTCGATTGTAATCAGGACGCACCATCTACTATTGTATTCCTTCACATATTCAATCACTTTATTTACTGCATCTATGGTGGATTTGCCTTTGCAGAAACCATACTGATTCTTATGTAATTTCCCCCTCTCTTCTAGCTCTGCCACTAGCCTGTTCCTTATGAGGGCTTCTAATAATTTGCCTAGAGTACTCAGCAAACACATCGGTCTGAAGGAGCTAGACAGCTCAGGAGGTTTTCCATTCTTTAGTATTAAGATCACTTTTGCAGCTTTCCAGATATCAGGGAATTCTTGTTTTTTCAACAGCCCATTCATGGTTTGCAAGAAAAGCTTAGGTGCATGACAGGCAACCTCTTTAACTGCCTCTGGGACTACTTTGTCCGGGCCAGGAGCTTTGCCGATTTTCATAGTTCTGGCAGCGCATTCCAATTCCTCCAACGTGAAAGGTGTAATATTCTTCTCAGCAGTGACGATGCCCAAAGTATGTGGTGTGGATGGGAAAAGATCTCTTAATATCTGGTTTCTTCGGTCTGGATTAAGGTTATGCGGTGCCAGTCTATTAAATGTTTTAGATTAGAATCATTTCGTATGCCTCACCCCATATATTATTCTCAAAGTCTTTCACACAGGTCTTTCCAACATTGCTTTTTTGCCTCTCTAATTGTTCTGACCAGCTCTCTTTTGGCTGTCTTGTATCTTTTCCTGGCCTCCTCAAGTCTGTGTCCGTCTATTCTCTGTGCACTGCCGATTCTGGTTAATTTTCTCCTCTCCTTATTACAGAGTTTCCTTTTTTCATCGACGCTATCACTCCACCAATATTTGTATGATCTGCCTGCCTTTTGGTACCATCTTTGAATGCAGTTTGAATCAGCTTTGCAACAGGCTCTGTTTCTTGTTCTGCTTCACCTAGGGCCATAATGTTATTTCTAAAAATTTTCTAGTCTATCATGGTTCTAGATCTATATCTATATCTTTTCCACTTCTAAGTCCCTGAATTTCGAAACCAATGTATTTGTGCACTGTAAGAGTTTCCATATCGAGCACCTTCCAATTTATTATTCGCTTGGAGATCACTTTTGTGGCTATCGTTACATCGATGAAGGACTCAGTATTTCCCCTAACAAACATATCCAGCGCATTGATCCATTCAAACTGGGGAGATTTAGCATTTATATCGTCAAGTATAATAGTCTTCGTCTTATTTACGACGTTCATTATATTATCAACCTCTAGCCTCTAGATTAATATTGAGTGCGATTTTTCGAATGTAATCGATGAATCATCGTTTTGGGCTTGGACTCACAGACGGCATGCGTGATCAAATAGTCAGAATCCCGTAGTTAAACGCACCGTAAAACTCCCCGTAAAAGTACACGTGTGGGGGTACTCTTGTAAACAGGAATTTGGTGTCCTATATCTTTTCACGGACAATTTAAATTGTTAAATGCACAGAAGTGTTTATTGAATTGTGCTCGAAGATGGGTTGGGTCAGATAATAGTATATGGGGTCTTCCAGAGGACAACGACTCGTCAAAAGCTTTCAATCTGGTTGACCATGCTGCACTGCTGCAAAAATTCTATAACAATGGTGTTCGTCGAGCAATATTTGGATAAATATAGCCAAACTGTAGCTATTAAACAAAATGTTATTGCGACGCAGTCCCAATCAAACACTTTTAAATATTGGTGCTCCTGAGGTAGGTATTGAGGCCGCTGCTTTTTGTAGGTTATGTAAATGATCTGCAAAATAGCGTTGAAAATTTGAAAGAACTCACTTGCTGCCAGTAGATCTGCCTCATTAATATCCGAGTGGACAGAATCAATTTTTTTGCAATTAAATAAATTGAAATCTAAGATATTAGTCTTTGATCCAGATAAAAGGTCTGATTGTTTGGTTTTAATTTGTGCTGATGGGGTTGCAATGCTAGAATAGGTATACTTATAATAAGCTTGTAGGATTGACTTTGGACAGACATCTCCCATGGGAACATCACGTTAACGAAATTAGTAAAGCTCTCAATTATTTAACGTTTGCTGTGCCAGTATTATGGCAAAATGTCGATGTTCCAGTACTAACCACCTTTTATCGGGGTTGTATTGAATCTAAACTGCGATGTGCTAGTCATGTGGAAAAGTTGTTCATTCTTCAGAAGAGAATCATGTGCATTATTTTCTCTTTAAAATTTGGAGATTCTTTGTGTCTTATGTATGGGTAACACTTTCGATATCTCTAATTCATTTCGGAAACACACCCTCAATAGTTAGGAAGTTCGACTAAATCCGACTGAGCAAGACTAGGAAATGAAATAGTTCTAAAATAGCAAAAAACTATTATCCTCTCCAGTATAAAGGAACAGAATACACACGTTTAGTATGCACAAAATAAAATTTATATCCTCAATAATTCTCCTTTAGTAGCATGGTGGTTGCATCCTGTCCGAAGCAATATTGCATTGAATCGATTTTTCAGAGCTACCGCAAAGTAAACTCTGTCTCCTTTGTAAGGGATGCACGTACATACATAGAAGAATTGTCGAGTTTTCTCGGTGAAAGACCAGAAATTCCATCACAATTCGATCGAATAGCTCGTTATTCCTCTATCTATATCGTTTCTCTGGTATATTCGTTTGTTTAGTGCCGTCCGGCTAGCTTTCTTTTACTTTCTTCTTTATCCTAAACTTGGGGGTTGGCCAAACTGACGTTTCTGTACTTATGTTACGGATATGTTGAGCAATACCCATTGTTCCCGTTATATGGAAGCTTTCCAGGATCCTTCCGATGTATATCGTTGCATCCATTGACCTCTATATGATGTCATCAATATTAGATTAGGTATAGGTAATATGCGACATAATATCTCAACGTAAGAGAGTCTTGTAGCTTTTAACTTTACGATCTCAATTTGCACATTGCCAGTGTAAACTTGTAACTCGATTTCAATAGAATGAGACTTCGTTACACGCGAAACAAACACCCGACTTCCATAAACGGCACAAGATTAGTATCCGGCGGAGCACCAGCGATCACGAACAAGCTATTACAACGCAAGGGTAAATAAGTGTTAGAGATTCCTACTCTAGTCACGTTCAAACACGTCTAGTATGTAACTTGAATAGCGACATATCAACCAACAAGTTAATGTATGTATAGTACCTACACACAAAACTTCCACTGCTCCGTATAACTATGAAAGCTTCATTCGAACTTCCAAAACTTTAGCTCCAACTATCAGCGTAAATGTTAGCGTGTGCCACGTGGAAACAAATCGAGTCAAAGACATATTCCATAGACGGTTATCTCTATCTATTCAATACAGTTCGGTCAATAATACATTGTTTCAGTTTGTTGACTATTTGATGGTGAATATATTCTGACGTACGTCTCATGAGAAGTAAAGATTCGATACTTGCAATACGTTGTACGTTGCAATTTTTACTTTCCATGAGTGTACCTAAAAATAATACATCTCCAATTAACGACAAAATTACAACAATCTGGGACTACACAAACTACTATGGCCGATCAGAACACAGACAACGTAGTTGGTAGAGCAACCAACACAGATTTACGTGCTCTTGTCCCATATTCTCACTTATATCTTTCAAAATTAGATAAAAATACAACTGTTGAAGACGTCCAAAACGTTGTGAGGGTCAACAATCTTGACATCTCACCGGAGGGAATCACAGAGGCCAACGAGCTCGGCCTACTCTATATCTGGATCGGTGGTGGTTTCGCAGAGGCCAGCGAAATCTCGGCTTCACTCTGCGAACGGACGGTGGTGATTCTGAGGGGGCCAACTGGATCGGTCCACTCTTCAGAGTACTTGGGGTTATGTGTGGCCAACAAAACTTCGGCTCACCCAACGATCAGGATGTGCTGGCCAACTGAATCGGCTCCGGCAGTCAGGAAGGAAAGGGAAGAGAGTTGGCAAGTAAGTGGAATTTAACATCAAAACGCGGCCTTTATATACCCTGGCCCGTACTTTTTCCTGGCATGACATCATGAGCATAACATGGTTAAAATATACACAGCACATCAAAACTCGACATATACAGATGAGATCAAAACTATTTACATATATCTATGCTAGTTCAAGAAAACAATTTAAATATAAATTTGGTAGAAATATACGGAAATAACTTCTAAAAAATTGTTCCTCTTGCTACAAACGTTGTAACGAGTTCGTTACAACCTGCACGAGAAAACAAGGACACGTCGGATTAATGTAAAATTCATTATATTAACTTAACATTGCATAAATAACAAACATCGTACCACCATAAATCTAGGGGGCTACAAATAGTTATTGGTGATATAATTTAAAACAGTTTTTGCCGCGTTTTACGCACAAGCAAAAAATCATCATTTTTAACTCCTCCATCAGCTGTACTGAGCTGAAATAATTATCAAAGAATATTTTATGTAATTTGTGCTCTAATCCATTAGGTACATAATGTTTTTATAACTGTTGCACCCAATGACTTCTGAACTGTGTCCCCTTGTTTTCCAGCGTAGATTTGAAATTTAAAGCAATATCCAGACTTGTCAGCCAATACCCACACTTTATAGCCGCGTTTATTCGGTTGTTTCAGAAAATATTGTTTCAAAGAATGTCTCCCTTTAAATTTGATCATAGATTCGTTTATTGTTGTCTATTCATTCGCAGATGTTGGTGTATAAGTACGTCCTCTTTTTTGATATTTTTGCTGGGCATATACATATGTAGATTTGTGTGAAAAGTTATATGCTCAATACCGATATAAATAAATTATTACGGTCCTGAGGCGTTTGCACAGCTTGAACAAAATCTGGTAAACGCCAGTCTCCTACCATGGGAAGAATGGTTCCACTATATAATCTGTCTTACTCCACTCCGGTGGTATCCGAACAGATCTTGTGGGTAGTATAGGTGGTTGACTGGGACCTCGGGATGCACGTAAATTTCGTTGCACTTCAGCTAGTGGTATGTCATCCTCGTCAGAGTGTGACCCTGGTTCGAAAGGATTATCGGTGTCATCATCGGAGAGACCACTCTCACATGTTGAATTACTACCAGAAGGAATATCAACATATAAATCCTCCATGAGGTCGTCTACATACAGTCATGCCGACTAGTTTAAATGGAAGTTCGTTACGATCCATTATACTAAAAAAAAAAAGAATGCTGCATGATGGTACAAGTAATGGACGTTAAAAAAGTGCGATTATCTTGAAGATAATGCGGTTGTACTTCAATCCTTTACGGCCACTTACCTCCTACAATAAACACGTTTTTCAGGTGTGTAATACTTTTGAAAATTAGAAACCAAAGTACCACTGAAGAACACGTCAACCGTCATTGGCAAAATGTGCAACGACACATGTGATTACATATAACTACCAAAATATTCAAATTAGACTGATCCCGCCATCTAGATATGCTTCGGGACAGTCCTCTTCAAGACTACCACGAATTATTTGGAAGGAAAAAACTATTAACTACGAATGTGATCTCAAATAGTAAATTATTAATTACCAGGTCATTGGGTAATAATATGTCGATGTACTTTAACATTGAAAGTTTCTGTAATTAAAAAAAACAAAATTAACAAAAAAAAAAACAAGTCGAAATGAATAAAATCTGTAGTAAATGTGTGAACTTAATATAAATAGAATATTTGCCAGAAGACCAGTGTGCAATTCATAGAGCAGCAAAGCTGCTTCGTAAACTAATGCATTCATAGAGTACAATAAGCATTTATTTACATATCATTCAACTTGATAACAAATATTTGTTTATGTCCATTACAAATTTTTGCAGCATCCCCTTTTTTCTTGTACACACGTGTCAGGCCCGGATTCAACAAAATTTATTGAGCAAAATTTGGTAATTATTAAACGAAAAATTATTTTAATACTTATATGATCGTATTTTTTTTTTGGATTTACCGTTCTTGTGATAATAGTTTTATACTGTTTATTTTTCCGAGACTATTCATTTGATACCCTGTATAGATCCCCTATTGGCAATTTTAATCATCAAGTTAGAGGACTTACTATCTTCTATAAGTAAATTTAATAGAAATATAATTCTTTTAGGGTATTTTAATGTAGATTTTTTTAATTAAAGATAGGGATTGCTTGAGTTTAACAGACTTGCTTAGTTCATTTAACTTACATAAAAAAAATGACGAACCGACGAGAATTACCCAACATGGAGCTACTTCCATTGATAATTGTTTTTCAAATAATAATATATAATACTCTTTTAACTACCAACGTTTCGAAAATTCGTCTTTGCTTCTGTGCCGAAAGTAATTTTAAGTAGTGTGCCAATATCAACTGATAAAGGAACAGGTGCAGCGGTATTCCATGGAAACTTACCTAGCGGCTTCCAATACTGTTCAACTGAATCTTGACAGACAAATTATCGTAGGCAAAGCATTGCATTTTTCATTCAATTCAAAAGGAGCTCATATAGAATTGTATCGAAGAGAAAATTACTTCAATAACTTTAATTCTTTATTAGTTCCCAACACCTATCTTAATCCTGTTTTACACACTACATCCAAGACACATTGTGACTTCCAAACACGCCAATAAGAATCCTTTATATGTATTCACTACTACCCCATAAAAGGGAACACCAAAGAAATTTAAACACCAGTAAGAAATCTAGCCGGACGTTTCCAATTTCGTACACTCACACACAGGCACCGACGACTGCTGCAGATCTCCCTCATGTCGAGCGAGTGTCCTAATAGTTTTTCCGATCATTGTCCCTTCGGATATACCCTCTACCACCATCTAGTTTCATTATTCAGTTTAGTCTTGCGGCAGAGCAAAGGAGATGGAGGTAAGCGCTGGGAACGGCCGGGATCTGACCTACTAGAGTTAGACCGATCATGTAATTTATGTATTTCGCCTTTATATTTGAAACGGCTGCTGAGAACGGGGTGATTTCGGAATCTTGGAATCGGTAAGGTTTGCTACGAGTCCTATACTAGATCGAACACTATCTGATTTACCCTAAAGCATAAGCGTTGAGGAGGTTTAGATACCCGTTGATTTGGAAGCAGGACACTTAGAAAATTGAAAGGAATAATTGAAGCTATTGATAAAAAGGATGTTTATTTATTCAGATCCATCAGAATAAATTTTCTAAAGCTAAAGTTAAAATTCTTTTTGGTGAAAGGTGATATTTTGAAACTTGTGTGACGAGGGTAAGTTTCTGAAACAAACAAATTTATCTAGATGTTGTTGTCCTCTGTTTACATGTTTCAAAGGTGTTACTTTTTCAAAATTTGTGAACGTTTTATGCAGATTTGCGGAGGCAATAACCAAATTGTAGACGATGTGGGCGAATACAGTAGTGTTAGTCATTATGATTCTTTGCATGAGTAACAAAGAGCACCAGAAAAAGTAACAAAGAACCTAACACTGCAACAGGTAGGATCTGTTATGGAGTAAACGGTTTTTGGGAAGAGGGCAACTAAGTCTGAAATGGACAAACAAGCACACTCTTAGATATTGCTTTACTGATGCCATGTATGTGTCTCTATTTTTTGATATACATACTTCGAAGAGCCATTAGTTGAAGACCACCTCTATGTATACCTATGGGCTCGCCCAATAACAAAACCACTGCTCGTGCGCAGCTGATACTAGGAATGTGTGAATAGCCTATGGATTGTCTTTGCAAACATAGCATGATCAGCGAGATAATAGAGAAAGCAGCTCATTTATGAGACTTCCTTGAAGGATGGAAGAAGGCTGCATGGTTTGATTTCCGAAGGAAATCCTGTCTTCTGGCTGCATAATTTGAAGAGAAAAACCGTTGGCAAGGATATTACGTGAATATAGTTGCAGACCAGGTTAACCCACTCATGATAGTAGTAATTCTGGCGGGGATGGTGTTTACCAACAGGGTAACCATGTTATAAGGGTTGAATTGGTAGGAAGCTGTTCGAGGAACAGTGCGTGCAGTGACTTCCAAGTCATGTTTTGGCCTTCAAATTCATCTCCTATAGAGCATTTGTCGTCCCAGTTGGGAAACCTAATTCATGCTGCCATGCTACCCCCTCGCAATGTGCGGCAATTGCAGGAACTACCTATCAGCACTGGAGTGAAGTCAATGCCACGCCTGGTGCTGCCAGTTTTGCGGGCTAAAGGTGGTCCTATATGTTATTAACAAGGTGGTGATAATGTAATGGCTCTTAAGTGTGTCGACCAATCTTTGTAGAAAATGTGCTTTCGGGAAAGTGTTTATGGGGAAGAGGACGATTAGATTGTATAATATGTATGTCATTTATGTATGTATGTATTTTAAAGATCATAGTTGTATGTAATGACATTGAAAAAATAGACATATCAGTTAGTTGTCAGAAAGAATTGTGTTTGCATCCGAGTTGTATAATAAAGTTGTTAATACCAGCTTGTGTGGTCATTTAAATAATTAATTGATATACCTGCTTGACGGTATATTATGCATGGTGTCAGGTTACTAGAAGCACCAAGTCGTAATAATGGAATCTCTGTTCAAAGCTCCGGAACCCTTGTCGCTAGATGGAAATATTTCCGAGAATTGGAAAAGATTTCAACAAAAATTTGATTTGTTCCTTACGGCTACAGATTTATCCTCACAACCAGAGAAGAAGCAGATTGCAGTATTTTTGAACCTGATTGGCGATGATGGTTTGGAATTATTTAACTCATTCGTAACAGAGCTACGAAAAGGTATTAAAACGACACAATATTCAGAAGCCGATGATATGATTAGGGATCGCATTGTCATGGGAATTAGCGATAAGATAGCGATAAGTTCAAGAAAGATTACTGAGACGGACTACTACTAGAGCGGACTTAACTTTAAATAAAGCTATTGACATCTGTAGAGCGTCTGAAGCTAGTAAATCGCAATCCAAAGCATTACAAAGTGATTCAGTAGTGAATGCTGTAAAACCCAAGTGCAATAAGTGGAAAGATGGCAAGCAATTGTGTAAATATTGCGGTTATACGCATAATAGGAGTGATAAATGTCCGGCTTATGGAAAAACGTGTGCAAAATGTCAGGGAAGAAACCATTTTGCTAATGTGTGTATGAAAAGCGAAGTGTCAAGAAATAAGAAGGACGACAAAATAACGGAAAAGAATAAGAAGAGAAAGAACAAGAACAGGGGAGTGCATGAAGTAGCAGCTGAAGAAAGTGATAGTGAAACTGAAAATGAACTGTATGTGGATTCTGTAAAAGCGATCTGTTCTGTAAACAGCAAGACCGTTAGTAATGAAAGGGTATGGACACAAGAGGTAATTATCAACGGACGAAATGTGTTATTCAAATTGGACACAGGGGCTGAAGTAAGTGTGTTACCACTTCGTATTTTGAAAAAAATTCAATCGAATTGTAAGCTATATAAAACTTGTATTACTTTAGTGTCATATGGCAGCAATGATTTCAAAATTAATACTTTAGGAGAGGTAAAATTTACTTGTAGAGTTAATAATGTTAATTTGCTTTCTTTTATTGCTGTGGACACCAAAGGCCAATTACCTTTGCTAGGGTTACAAGGTTGCATGGCATTGAATTTAATAAAAAGATTAGCTGGTTTGTCTGTTAAATTTCATGCATTTGACGACCGAAATACGTGCCTGTGTTGTCAGAATTGGTGGTACATGTCTTCTATTGCGGCTTACTGAAGAAAATATGTATGGGTACTATTTTGTTAAAAACGACTACCGGGCGGAAGATGTTTTCGTTCAGGCTGGGTGCAAAATAATTTTACACAGATTTATCCAATGTGCAATGCAGTTAACTCAAACTTCAGCCCTTTCAGATATTGGGTACTTCTTTACACGATACCAATACCTTTTTAGGTTAAGTGCTCTTCTTGGAATATGCATTTCTTTTGCTAGCTGCATATATGTACACTGCTTAATTATGGTAAAGTGGTAGTTTGCTATATGAACATACACTTCTGATTTAAATGTTTTGAATATCAAACTTTATATCTTTGATTATTTGTGGATACAAGGCTAACGTTATGATTCCCCACTCAGGAAACAATCATTAAATTTCTGGAGGGGGAGAGAGGAAGGGGGGATAACGGCAATTGGCCATCCCATTCTGTACGCTGCTGTACATATGTACTACAGCTACGTGTAGAAAGCGAAGACATTATTAGATTACCATAGACGCGAAACAGTATTAAGTTGATTTACATCAAAGCACATACATAAACTGACATATGTATGTATATCACACAGCAAAGTTCCAAAAATCTCAGAAGACCTAGTAATTTCGTTCCCAAATTTCCACGCATACGTTGCTATGCTTAAAGTTTCATTTGCATTTCGACTACAGCGTTCTGAAAGGAGAACTCGTTCGAGGGAATACACGCCAACTAATACAAGATCGACATTAAGAGATTTAAATAATCCTACGCTGAGAACTGGAAACGAGTATTCGGCGTAATGAAATTTGTCGCCAGAAGTTTAACTTTAATCCCTTTTCGGTATTGGAACGTCAAGTTCTCGAGCTGTACCGTCTGCGCTTTTTTGTGTTTACATTTCGTACTGGATTTTAATGGATAAATAGATGGTCTGAGTTGAAACTATTTAGCTTTAATTGCTTAAATAAATCTAAGCAATAAATAGCGGAACTTCTTTTGGTTTTTCAAAGTAACTGTCGGACATATCTCGTACGGCATCTGCAGAAGTCCTAAATCGAACAGACCCATCAGTCTCATCATTCCACCTTAAAGGAATGGAAAAACTGTTAGATCAATATCGTGGAGGAGTCACGACTGGCAAAGAGATAGCTCTTTGTGCTTGTTTTTATGTAGAAAGTGGTCTTCATAATATATCCTCCAAAAGCATACAAAGACGAGGACGGATTCTGTCAAACGGATTAAATCCATGCTACATAGTCTACGAATAAGTGTCACACTGGAATCAGAAATCACTATAGTCAGTGTTAGAAGAGAATGCCCCCAAGGAGGAATCTTATCACCTTTGCTCTGGCGTCTTGTAGATGATCTCATAAGAATCTAAACAGTAATGGATATGAGGTGCAAAACTTCGCTGACGTCATGGCTGGTGGCAAAATTGCGCATAACGTCTCAAAAGATTATTACCGTCTCTTCTACAAGGGAAGAGGAAGTCTGTCTCAAAGCTGCCTTCATAGAGGAAAGTGTTAGCTTCTCAATAGTAGGCTAAATATTGAGACAAAATACTTGCAGATTATATTTGACAGTAAGCTATCATGGCACTCCTCATTCTATCAATTACTTACGGAAGCAGGCCATACCAAAGACATCGCAAATATGCCGAAGGTTGCTTGGTAAGTCTTAGGGTCTCAAACCCCAAACGATCTTATGGACATATACGGCAATTATAAGATCCATGATCAGCTATGTTACTTTGGTTGGGCGGTACTTGCCATAATGTATCAGGAATCCACATCCAAAAACCAGCTGTGTCAAGTGTCCTATCACTTGGTAGACTTAACAGGTTAAAATCTGAGTACATTAGAGGATACCTTAAAATCCTTGCAGATCCCAGTATTAAACATCTGATTTGTATTGCAAAGAACAGGATTCCTTTGTGATCTAACTTTGACAAACCTGCAACATGATCATTGAACTAAGTGGGCTGCCGGTGAGTCTCCACTAAAATGAGAAACCTTGACATTATACTAGGTACGCTCAAGAATAGAAGGAGATGAATTTTTGCATATCTAGAGATTAAAGGGGGATTAGAGTAATTATTTTGTTTTATTGGTTTTTAGATGATGCTCGTTGTTATATCAAAAAATCTTAATATATGTCTCCCACAGTATGCAATGCTGCCTTTGCTATTTGTACTTGATCTCACCTCTATGATGCTTTCGTTATTTTCCATTGGTAATGTCATGTCATGTGACTAATTGTATTCAATTGACGTAATAGTGGTTTCCAACAATATGAGGAGCACTTTTATGTGGAAGCTTATTGTCGTGGTTTTGAAATTTACTTACTTAGTTACTTAATTGGAAGACCTTCTACTTTGACCATCGTTTTGCCGTCCGTCTCATTAGTGGTGGGCATATCATTTTAGTTGTTCTTTGTGTACTGTTTTTTCCATGAATGGTATATTTAAAAGGCCTCCATATGTTGCTTCATAACTTTGTATCTTCTTACTTTCCTTTCAATTCTTCTCAGAAATTGCCCTTCAGTGCTGTTTAGTCTGCTTTTATCGTTAATTTTCTCCTTTTTAGGATTCGCAGCAATATGTCAACATTTCCTCCAAACTCATGTTCGCGGCTTCATAAGGTTTTAATCATCTATCTAGTATTCTTCTAAATAAGCATCAACGAATATTCGGCTGCTATTCCGTATTCGGCCTATTCGGTTACTCTTATCCTATTCGGCTGAATACCGAATATATAGCTACTATTTGACCGAATACCGAATACTTTTAAGTAAGATGTTTTGTTGTAGTCAGGTAATTGATAAAATAAGAATATGGATTTGTTTTATAATATAATATTTTTCTGGTAATCATTAAAGTAGTCATAAGTACATAATAACTTATAAACGTATTATAAAAAATTATTACAAAAAACTATCAAATAAATGCCTATGCACTTGAATTACACTGGTCAACACTAATTTTATTGCCAACAATTCTTGAGCGATTCCTGTATAATTTTGTGGTGCTGATTACGAATATGAAGTTCATTTTGCTGGATTGGCTCTATTTTGGAAGATAGTAAATTAATTATAATAAAACAATGAAAAGCAGTGGTGCCAATAAGCAAATGCCATCAAGCATGACAATATTTTCAGAAATGTCAACACAAAACCAATAAAAGTCATAGTGCTGTTTATTCGGTATAATAACAATGAATACAGTAAATAAATGGGAAAAATTAAAACTACTTCATAAGTAAAAAGCGCTATATGATGTTCTTTTAGGTGGATTGTTGTCAGCAACATGCCGTTGAAGACCCGAGCAGTAGTCTGCCATCATATGCTTGTTCCATCTACCCTGATACCTTTCTTCCATCACTTTTACATCCTGGCGGAATCGTTCCCCTTGCTCTTCACTTAGGTCCCCCAGATTGTCGGGAAATTTATCCAAGTGACTATGAAGAAAGTGGAGTTTAATGCTCTTGTTAGCAACTAAGTTTTTAAAGTTTATTAACATTTGTTGCACCAGTTCTATATAATTATCCGCTTTGCGGGTACCCAAGAAGTTTTTATTACCGACACAAAATTACACCACGCAGTAGCTTCAAGAGTCGTCATGTGATTTGTAAAATGAGGGTCCTTAATAAGTTTACGAATTTGAGGCCCATCAAAAATTCCCCCTTTTAGCTTTTCCATACTTAGCCTTGGAAACGATCTACAAATGTACTTGAAGCAATCTTCCTCTTTGTTCAAAACCTTAACAAATTGTTTCATTACCCTTAATTTTATGTGGACCGGAGGGAGAATGATTTTTTCACGGGCCACTAACGGTTCATAGATGACATTCGCTGTTCCTACAATCAGGCTTTGTCTTATTGGCCAACTAATCCTATTCCAATGCTCTTGCTTCGCCCTACTGTCCCACATGCACATAAAACATGGATATTTGGTATATCCACTCTGTTGTCCAAGCAAGAAGTTCACCACTTTCAGGTCTACACAAATCGAAAACTGATACTCATCATAGCAGAGTTTCTGTAATATTAACTTAATGCTTTCATACCCTTCTTTAAGTTGTGTTGAGTGGACGACAGGAATCGAAGCATATCGGTTACCATTGTGTAACAAAACACCCTTTAAACTTCTACTAGAACTGTCGATGGACAGTCGCCAGTCATCTGGAACAAAATGGCGTCCCATTTGACGAAGAAGGCCAGGAATGTTCTTACAATAAACAAATTCTTCATCGTGGATAAAGTAAGGAACAAGTTCCACCTCTCGTGTTCTGTACAATGTTATTTTTACATCTGGCTTTAGACCATTTTTTCTTTTAACCTGGATGTTAGAAGTTCAGATGCTTGCTATGATATGCCAAGGTCTCGTATCAGGTCATTCAGTTCTTCTTGGGAGAACTGCTGAGGCGTTGAAGGTATTCCTTCATATTCGCTTTCACTACTACTATTTAAGTTCAGGTCTTCACTTTCTTCTACTTCTGACATTAAACGTGCAGGTAGTGTGGTAAATACTGGTACAGGAACCTCTTCACTATGTGGTACAGGTCTCCTTTCTTTTTTTTTCCATTTCAAATAAATTAAAATATGAAATTTTCCTCTTTTGTTTTTTATATTTCTTTATAAAATTATATTTTTTAAGAATTTTCGAGCTAGTAAGTACCTAGTCTCGTTTCTTTTTCATTTAAAATTAACTAAAAATATGAATTGCGTTAACTCTAATAGGACTCGGGAGGACTCCCCACTATCTCAAAAACTAGAGCCAATTTAGAAAAACGTCTTTTATTTTTGAATTCAGCAGGCGTGAATTACACTAAATTCTAGATCACTATCATCCACAGGACACCAAACACTTGGATAAAAAGTTTTATTATCGCCTTGATAATGACAGCATTGCTGTCGAAACGCGTTGGCATTTATCCAAGTGTTTGGTGTCCTGTGGGTGATAGTGATCTAGAGTTCTACTTCGGCACCAAGAGATCCAGTGAATATTTGTACACCAAATTCGTTAAAAAATACTTGGCAACAAAAAGTGGACAGAATTTTGTCGTCCGGTGTTATGTATCGTAATAAAAATTTAGAAGTGGAAGATTATGGTGCAGAAAGACTAATTTCTCTATATTTTTAGGCAGTAGTTTACTCCTTTTCTTCTCGTATACAATCGCAGTTTCAGACAAAAGACGGTCTGAATAAACACTACTTCCTGGCCCCGACACGTATTTTGCTGCTAGATTTACCAAACACGGAAATTGATCTTTCCTTGCTTGCCACCATTAGTATGGATTATCATGACGTGATGTGTTCTTACTACTTAAATAAAGGTCTGTTTCTGTTGCAACTGCATTTTTTTCTTTCGATGCCCCGATATAAGTCGTTTTTTTTCTGCAACCACCTCTTCATATTGCTTTGCCTTTTCTTTGTTGCAGTTGATTGGTGAAAACATTCGTTTTTAATCGTGGATCTAAAGCAGTAGCCACCAAATAATTTTTACTTGTTGTGATGTCTTTAAATCGTTCTTTCAACCCTTGCAACCCCTTCAGGCTCACCTGATTTAATTTGGGTGCTAGCTCTGATGTGCTCGTTTTAGCACAATATCGCATTAATGTAACATTATACATACATACTGTAACGTACTTTAATAATAATATGATACGAATATGTATATTGACAAGTGTTTTATTGACATTACTCCATATTATATAACAAACATTCTATTGTTTCTAATTCAATACACTAACACGTGACTTGTCGTAGCCAAGGCCAACGGTAGATGTTACTAGCTACCGTTACATCCTCCTTCTTTAGAAGTCTAAAGATTTAGTCTTTTAACTGGCTTAATGAGGCGTCCTGAACGAGTGACCTTTGGCGAAGTATGTTCCTGGACTATTGTTCTAGGAACTTCGTCTTCGTGGTTACTTTCTAAAACTGAAGGTTTAACAATTGTTGTTGGGGGAGGTTCCATATGGATATGATCAGGATTTTTGTCGGAGGGAATGACTATCGTTGACTCTATTTCTTCTGCTTTTGTTTTATGCAAGTGAGCAGTATTTCTGCGGTAGGTTCTTCCGTCTGTTGTCTGGATGATGTGGGATCTTGGTTTGTCGGTGTTTTTCATAACCTTTCCGCTGACCCAATTCCTGTGACTTATTTGCATTCTTACTTTTTCCTCTTCTGTAAAAATCGGTGATGCTCTGGAAGTTTTGTCTGCATAAGATTTTTGCTGTTGTCGTAACCGTTTTAATTCCACGTTAATAATTTTTGGGTCGGTTAAAGTAGGTTTCAGTATTTCCCTTGATGTTGGTATTTGTGTTCTTGTGTGTCGTCCAAAAAGTCTCTGATTTGGAGATCCTAGAATTTCATTCCGTGGTGTATTTCTGTAATTTAGTAGCGCTAGTTGAATGTCCGTGTTGTCTTTACCACATTTGCGAAGCATATTTTTCGCAGTTTGAACCGCTCTTTCCGCTAGTCCATTACTTCGTGGGAATGCAGGTGATGATGTTTTATGTTCGAAATTCCATGTGCGTGCAAATTCTTTGAATTCGTTTGAACTATACTGCGGTCCGTTGTCTGTTTCGAGTGTTTCGGGAATGCCGTGCGTCGCAAACCACTCTTTGAATAAACTGATGGTATTTGCTGATGTACCTGCTTCCATTATTTTAAAATCTAAGTAACCTGAATAGCTGTCAGTGATTACTAGGTATTCTTTATTGCCTTGATATCCTGTTGCTCCGATTGTGAGAGGTTGAATGTGTTGTTGTGGTTGTAATAATTGTAAATGTTGCCCTAAAAGCTCTCATTGTGCAGCAGTCACATTGGCAATCTGTGAGATTTCTTGCCACCTTGCAACTCAATAATTCTAAATAATTATGGCTATTAATTAGTGGCGCATAAAGTAAAGGGAAATATTTATATAATTTTATATAATTTCAAAATGTATATCGCACATTTGAGTAGCTTTGCTTTAAAGGTGGTCATCTACATTTTTTTTTGTTTTCATCTTTTGTCAGTGTTCAAAGTCTTATGACATAATGGTTCGAAAACTGACAAGAATTGAAAAGAACAGAAAAATTGGGCATACATATGTAAATACTTTTTTGCTTCCTGTCGGCTTCCTTTGTATGCGCATAAGGTTCATATTCGCTTATAAGGTGGCCATTGATATTTATCTAGTTTAGTTTGGTAGGAAGGAGGTAAGAATAATTGAACAAATGAACGAGAAGTCTACTTCTGAACTCTTGTGCAACTCCATATCTCCAATCACATTTCCTGCTTCGTTATTTCTGTTGCCCACTCTTCCATTCAGATCTCCCAGTATCATTATTTTCTCGTACCTACCACAATATGGGATACTTCAATCCAAAATTCGTCTTTCAGCTTTGTTCTCTCATTTTTATCTAGCCCATATAGTACTAATATGTTAATTACTTGCTGGTCTTTACATCCAAATTCAATTTTCAAAACTCTACATGCTGTTTTATATTTCTACGAACTAGATATTCTACTCCTGCTCTTGGGCGATCTTCCAATTTCACACCACTCAATATCATCAAGTGCCCATTCCTCTGTTCTAAATTTTTGCTTCCATTACTTTTTGTTTCCTGTCAGCGCTAAAACTTGTACTCCAGCCTTTCCTTATTGATCCAAAAGTTCCTCCTCTTTCCCACTGAGTCCTTTGACGCTCCATATTTCAAAATTCCAACCTTTTTTCTTTTCTTTCTCTTGCACCTACGTTGCCCTATTCTTCTCCTCATCCTTAACCAATATTCCTCGTTTTCTTGTCAGCTAGTTTCCTGCCATCCATTTCTTCTTAACTTCCCATTGCCTTTCCACTATCGTGTCCTTTTTCTTTGCTTCTTTCGTCATCATTAATCTCATACTCAGCTAGTTCTTTGGCAGCTCTTCCCTTCCTACCCTATATGATTACAGGTTACACACAACACCACACTCGAGGACCACCAAAGCAACATCAGAACAGGACGTGAAGCTGGCTGAAGACGACTACAAGGGGGGGACCAAGTAGCCACAATTAAAAAGCTGATGGTATCTGAAGTGAGTCCTTATGAAGCCCATCTTTCGTTTTTCAAACTTTTAAGGTGGCCAACCACTGATTCTATACGCCTGATCTTACTTAATAATCTATTGTTTGTTCTCTTTAAGGATTTTCTATTATCTGTTGTGTTTGTTTCAGACTGTAGGTATGTTATACTAACAATTATCAGCTTTACACATGGAAAACTTTCCGTAATAGAGCGAAAATTTTACACCAAAATTATAAATTCATTAAAATAATTATTACGCTGTAGGAAAATTTATTATTTCAACGATATTTCGCAACAGCGCCCCACGTTTCTAATTATATTCGTCAAGCGACACACTATGATTACAACAGCGACGCAGCGACTATAATACAAGCAGTATCAATATCCAGCTTCATCTATCAATGCCACTCATTATTAACCACATCGTTCTCTTTCTGTTCCATTGGTGGCGGAACCAAAACCCATCCTGTCTGCATACTACGTATATATACCTACACAACAATATTAAAGCACGTCCCACAGCAGCCAGCCATTCCATAGTACCGCCGCACAATCCCACAACCGTTACTCTGTATTTTAATGTATCACGTGGAATCAACAATCAAGCGAGGACATTAACAATCGTTACACTATTTTACAAAGCTGTTACCTACTATCCAAACATAGCACGTTCCCGCTGAATATACGTGCATTGTATCGATTCATGTCTGAACTTCGTATTGTGTACGTCCTATCTACTTTTCTGTCGTTGGGATATTGCATATCACGTCTCTACCTGAAAGGAAT
>SMLS01057953.1:0-10032 GCA_004785975.1 Popillia japonica
TAATACTACTGAAATTACATATTTGTGCAGCTTCGGCTGTCTGACATGAGAAAAATATTATACCTACTGATTTATTAGTAATTGTGTCATACAAAATTCTTTTAGATTTGATCCTGATAGATATGTATGTATTTTTTTTTGGGAAGATATTGTTGGGCAGAATTCTACGGTTGTAGAATTCTCGCTGTGGAATGGATTTAGCAGACATGACTTTCCTAGGAAAAACCTTGGCCTTTTGCCACCCTTCACAGCATTGATTACACGAAGTATATGAAAAACGAAAGACATATTTTTCACATTACAAAATGAATATTAATATTGGGAGGCTTGTCCGCAGACTTTTGTGATTTCACGAATCCATCAAGATCCATCCATCCATCCATCCATCCATGTAGACTCAACCTTAAGTTTCGACAAGTACTGTTCTACATAAGAAAAAAACTAAGTTCCTCATTGTTTGGAATGAGAAGTCTTCGTGGTAATGTGGGAATTCAATCTTTTAGGCAATTCTATTTTTCATACGTCGAGTCCCGTTTACGCTATGGCATCATCTTCTGGGGTAGCGCGGCAGGTACTCACAGAGTGTTTCTTTATCAAAAAGGAATTATAAGAACCATGCTGGCGAAAACTTCTATGACATCATGTAGGCCTCTTTTCAATGAAATCAATATCTTACCACTTGCATCGCTATACAGGATGTTCGCGATATACAAAGCATGCTTTTAAGGGATGATAGCTACAGCGATTTAGAAACAAAAACATATAATACACCTTGGGTCTATCTGTAAGCGTAAACGAGACAAAAATTATTTCTCATGTCACAAACTTTGACGCATACTGTAGAGCGGCAGCCGATCAGCGCAGGATTTACCCGAGGATTACAGGCGTGTGTTCTTGCAAATGGGCAACACATCGAGCCATTTCTGTAATATATTTTCTCCTGCCTCTCAAAAAGATCCTTTTGAGGACCAGCAATTTATCACAAATAAAAGAAAAGAACTAAATTTTGTAGTAGCCTTTACGAAAGAGCTTAAAGCGCCATAACATAATTGCACTATTATTAGGTACATTGTTTTCATTCAATGCGACTTTCCCTCAATTTAAATTTTCATTTACTGATCGAAAGCTGCTATTAAACACGCCCTTTTTACTCTAACTTCAACATAACATCGATTTTATTGTCATAACATTATTAAAAAAAACTCAAAAATACCTCTTTCCTATTGATCGGATATTTTTAAAACGTGTGGCCATTGACTTCGTACGATACGATACAATCTAATGTAGTTCAAGGTCGTATAAACACATGGTGCTTAGCTTGCAACTGTGCTTCTATTGAATAGGTGCACAGTATGGTGTAAGAGAAATGACACCACGCTTCAATTTCAAAGTATTAAATAATTTGTTTTCGTCGTTGTTTTCAGTTATTTTCAACTCTAAATTTTTGATATGGTTTTTTGGTTATTTAAGAAGCAATATGGATGAGTTTTCTTGTACAGTTTGACCAAAGAAGGTTTTTTAGAAATATCTTTTTTTCTCGTTTACGCTTACAAATAGACCCAAGGTGTATTATATGTTTTTGTTTCTAAATCGTTGTAGCTATCATCCCTTAAAAGCATGCTTTGTATATCGCGGACACCCCGTATATATATGAACTTTTGATATTTTTTAAATTAAATCAAAGTAACTTTACAAGAAACCGTGACGTATATAATAGCATGCGAACCAGAAACTGTAATAACCTATGTGTGCCAATGCATAGAACGAAATTCTTGGAAACGAACGTTAGATACAAGGCAGTAATATTGTACCTATAACAAAACTACCGGCGACATTAAAGGAGAGCAAGCCCATAACTCAGTTTAAGAAACACTTGCAAAGATTTCTGCTGGCAGAGAGTTTTTATAGTATTGACGAGTACTTGAAGTTCGAAGTCCTGTAGTTCGTTTTGTCGTGCATGTTTCTTTAGTATTGGAGTTTTGATTCACGTTTTAATTATTGTAATTGTATTGACAATGTGTATATAGTGTAATCTATCACAGACAATAAAGCATTGTTATTATTAGTATTATTATTATTATTATTATTTCATTTATTCTCTATTTAATTTAATAGGTACATTGATCATACACGGCCGAGCAGGCAAGTATATAATACGTGTGACAATACTTCACGTAAGTATTCTTAAGTATTAACATTTCAACCAATATTACAATACTTTATACAGCAATTCTTCTGTTACAGGTTTGTTGATCTCCATTCTTATGGGCTTACTTCAGGTGCGTTGTTCAGTACCTTCCTGATGATGTTAGTTGTTGCCAGTATAACCGCTTTCTGCATTTCTAGGTACAGGTTTGGTGGAAGGTCGATGGAGGCGATACCTTCGTGGAGGGATTTCGGTACTTCTCCCAACGATCCCAGGACTATGGGCACTATTTCCACACTGCTCACATCCCATATTTGCCGTATTTCCGCAGCGAGTGGTAGGTATTTTGATATTTTTTCTTTGTGCTTTTCTTTGATGTTTGCTGCTGCTGGGATCGCTATGTCTATTATTGTGCACTTTTTAGTTGTTTTGTTGAGCACCACAATATCTGGTCTATTGTGGCTAACTAGGTGGTCTGTTTGGATGGTTCTATCCCAGTACAATAGGGCGGTCGCGGTTTCGCAGACGTGTTCCGGCTGATAGCTATAATACGGAGTTCTATTCTGAACATATCCGATTTTATAGGCAATCCAGTTGTGTAGTATTTTGGCAACGGAGTTGTGCCTGTATGTGTACTCTCTCGCTGCCATGATTTGGCAGGAGTTGGTAAGATGTTCAATCGTCTCCGGTTTGCTTTTACACAATCTGCACCTGTCATCTCGTACTGCAGGGTCCTTCGTTATGTATCTCCGATAGTTTAATGTGGGCACTACGTGATCTTGTATGGAGATAAGAAATCCCTCAGTTTCGGGAAACAGACCTCCATGCCTTAGCCAACCATTAGATGCCCTCGGGTCCATATGATCTTGATTAAGGTTGTTTGCATGACGCCCGTGTAGTTCTTTGGCGCGCCACTGCTGTATCATATTTTCCGTTGTTATGTTCGAGCCTGCCTGTCTTCTATCTCTTAAGTTGAGGATGGTGTACTTTCTATCATTGTGGACCATTGCGCCATATAGTGGGTCTGCTGTCATCTTTGAATAGAAGTAGTCCTTCATTCCGTTGACCAGCCTGAAGTGCATTCTTCGCATATCAGCCACGCCTCTACCTCCTACAGATCTTGGTAGATGGAAGCGTTCTTTGCTGCTATGGGGATGGTGCCCTCTAAACTTTGTAAAGATTTTCCTGGTTAGCCGGTTAAGGTCTTCCAGGTCCGTTGGGGTCCAGCCAATTATACCAAAGGAGTAGCTTATCACCGGCACTGCATATGCATTCACGGCTGTGACCAAGTTTTTGGCTGATAGCTTGGTTTTTAGTAGTTGGTTCAACCTCTGTCTATATTTATGCGTTAATTGTTCTTTTATTTTTTTATGCTCAATTCCTTTGGCCTGGAGTACCCCTAGGTATTTGTATGTTTCCTCTCTGTCCATTGCTTCAATGACTTTAGGGTCTTCAGCGTCAATTGCTATGGTATGCCCTTCCTGCTTCTGCCATTTACCTTTATATAGTCCATTGACCCTACATTTCTGGAGACCGAATTCCATACTGGTGTCTTGGGTGAACGTTTCTACCTGTTGTAGTAGGTGTCTGATTTCTTCTTTCGTACTACCCAAGACTTTGATGTCATCCATATATATAAGGTGACTTATCTTTTGGCCGCTATCTCCTATTTCGTAACCTTTATTTCTCTTATTCAACATGGTAGAGAGTGGATTCAAGGCCAGACAAAACCAGAGTGGGCTTAGTGAATCACCCTGGTAAATTCCTCTTCTGACCGGTACGCTTCCGGCACAGTTGCCGTCAATGTATAGTTGCGTTTGCCACGTTTCCATCAGTGTCGTTAGTGCTGAGGTTAGCTGAGGTGTTATTTTGTATATCTTAAGTATTTCTTTGAGATAGCTATGTGGAATGTTGTCATATGCCTTCTTGTAATCGATATAGCCCCAATACAAATCCCTTTTGTTACGTTTTGCCTCTTCAGTAATGAGCGTGTCTAGGACTATGAGTTCTTTACATCCATAGGCTTTTCTCTGGCACCCTTTCTGCTCCGTTGCCATTATATGGTTTTTTTCGATGTGCTTATACACTTTGTTAGTTATTATACAAGTGAACAGTTTGTAAATGGTTGGGAGGCACGTTATTGGCCTATATTGAGCTGGATCGGGGCTAGGTGGTTGTGTTTTTGGGAGGAGGTAGGTAATACCCTGGGTGAAGAATCTGGGTGCATTTTCTGGATTCTGCATGATGTCATTTAGAATCTCAGTAGCCTTTCCATGCAGTGTGTGGAACACCTTCAGCCAGTAGTTATGGACTCCATCTATTCCCGGGGCTCTCCAGTTAGAAAGTTTTGTTGTTGCTTCTCTAAGCTCATCGACTTCGATCTTATAGTCTGTCATATATTGTATCTTTTCTAGTCTATTCCTTTCCAGTTGCAACCACTTTGCGCTCGGGTTGTGTTGGCCTTCCTTTGTCCATATACTTTTCCAGTAATTCAGCGCGTTGCTCTTCTGTAATGGTGTTTGAATGTTTTCTGAGTTGTCAGCTTGGGAACCTAATTGCCTGTAGAACGCCTTTTGGTTGATGGAAAACTCTTTGTTTTGGTCTCTTCTTTTTTGGGACTCCCTGTATCGACGCAGCCTGTTGGCGTTTACTGCCAGCCTCTGTTTTATGAGGTCAAGCACTTCTCTGGCGTTTATGTTTTCTGGGTCCAAGTATTTATGCATTATGTAGTTGGCTTTGCTTGTTAGCCTCTTAGACGGTTCTGTTGTACTTATCATTTGCGATAACACTCCAATCTCCCTGCGATAGTTTTCGATTTTCGTACTAATTCTCGTTTCCCAGGGTTTTATTTTGCGCCAGTCTCGCTTTTCGGATTGCCCTTGTTGAGCTCTTAGTTTTTGTTCGTTCGATTCCAGTACTGTGGCTGCTCCTGCGTAGATTAGCTGGTGAAATTCTTCCAGGTTTTTACACTCATCTACTTGTTGTTGTAATACCTTATTTACTTCATCGGTGTTCCTTTTTGTTTTCTTATTAAAGCGCAGCCTCGGTAGTCTAGGCCTCAGCGCTGGGTCTAATCCTCCGTACGCTATAAGATTTCTCTGGAAAATTTGACTAATATCGCCGTCAATCTCTACATGTATTTGGGTGGACCTATTACCGTCGTCCTGTTTATTTTCGTCCTCGTTCTCATCGGCCACCATTCCAAGTTCTATTTCTACTTCGCGCCTAATTGTTTGAACAACCTCCGGTGGTAATCGGTTTTTGGTAAACAGAGATCGTCTCTGATCCAATACATTCTGCACCGTTTTAACCCGTATCTGTGGGTGTTTTTCTGTGATGGCTTTATACAGAAGAACACTGTAAGGTTTATTGCTGGTCTCCATTTCTGTTATTTGCAGGTAGCAGCGGTATAGGTCTGCATTCATTTGAGATGTCCACTTCATTCGCTGCCCTTTCTGCCTATTTTCCCCCTCTGTGGGCTGGCTGCCAGAGCTTCCAGCAACACTTTCTGGGGTTGGAGTACTACTTTTCTGGTTTTGGTCGTATTCCCTTTCATTATCGGTGGAGTTTCCAGTCTGTGGTATGACGCCACCTGTTTCGTCCATATCCACAGAGGGCCGATCCTCACGACGGCTCCGATGGGGTCCGGCCCTATTCCCCTTACCGCCGGTTTTTTTTCTTGTACTTCTAGTTTCCATTTTTAATTACTCTTTTTGCATTTTAGCTTCTGCCAGCTTCAGTACAGCCGCTTCCACAGGAAGAACAGACGCTGACCAGGGAGCCGCTCACTATGAGTCCGTCGCGCCTGGATTTTCTCCGAGACTCATCCGCCTTCTGCCGTTGGTCCACTTGAGGGGATATGCTTATTTAATGGCGGCAATCCTCGCCACGTCACAGTCTTCATCCTTAGGCATTGCAACATTTGTTCAGGTGTAGCTTTCCCACGGCTACTCCTGTTGCGCCCTCCGAAGATTGCCGCTGTTGGTCGGGGACTGCTTATTCAATATATTCGCAGCTAGCCTCCATATCTGAGGGCCGTTCCACTATCCGCCACCTTGTGGACCCCGCCGGTAGCCTACAGCTCAGCTCCGGCTTATTATTATTATTATTATTATTATTATTATTATTATTATTATTATTATTATTATTATTATTATTATTATTATTATTATTATTATTTTCCGTTTTCACAGACTTTTGGTTTTTATGTCTGGGTGAGTGTCAGTCATCGGCCGTAGCAAGATGACTGGGTTTGCAACCTTAGGTAATCCCCATTATTCGGCGAAGTATAGCGCATGTATCGAGGAGGATGGATTTTTGCATTTGGAGATATATGTTCTTTTGTATGCCAAGGATGTTCAGGCTGTGATATATTTTGTGCGGCACTTCTCCTGTAGCTCCCATAACGATCGGCACTACGACAACCTTTTCCAATCTCCACATCGTCTTTATTTCCTCTGCAAGGGGCAAGTACTTATTAATTTTCTCCCGGTAAGTTTTTATTATGTTGCAGGGCATATTATTATTATTATTATTATTATTATTATTATTATTATTATTATTATTATTATTATTATTATTATTAGTATTATTATTATATTTATTATTATTGTTATTATCTTTATTATTATCATTATAGTGCAAGTGATACAAATTATGGGATAAATTGTATTACACAATCTAGTGCAAGTTAAGATGATGTGACGCGTACATCAGCGAGATGACGAATGATTGGGCTAACATCGGACTTCTACGTAATTACTTGAAGTTAAGTTTCAAGACTTCAAGTTTCACTTGGTCTGATATTAGTAACAATTCTAAATATTTTAACTGTAGTAACCTATTTTGATATTTTAAATTTCCCGCGGAAAAGGGGAGTGCATGGGGTAGTATCTTAAATTACGAAACTGTTGATAGTATTAGTCGGCGACAGTTCGGTAGTTGGCGCTGTCGTCATAGTACTATTTGAAATCTTTATGTTAATAAATTTTGATGTTGGCACTACGTATTTGTATGTCTTTCTCGTGATGTCTCTGATGTTTTCTCAGTTTGTATCGGTTTTTATTATTATGATTTTGTAAGCAGCTATAAATATTCGTTGTTTTTTGAGTTTGTATATACAGCTTTAAGGACTATTATATGTTTATTATTAGTTGTACAGCTTTTTCTTAGGTAAATTAGTAATTTCCCACATGACATGAAAGTTGTCGGAATCTAATGCCATTTTTGTTTATTAGGTTTCTCTGAAGATCTTTGTGTTTGTGGAGGATTATGAGATTGTAAATTTGTATATATTAGTTATAAGAACAGTTTAAAGTGTAAAATAGTTCCGCCAGGTAAGTCTATCATTTTGCTGATTTATTTAAATGCCATTTCATGACATATCTTCAGTCAAGATGAGCAGACTAAATCCTTGTGTTGTATTTGCCTGCGACAATAGAAGTGACCCCGTCATTCATTCCCAGATCCGGAAAAGGAGTTGGCAAAATTTAATCGATGGCTTGCAACCTGTCGAAATCCACGGTTAAATGTTCTGCCTTGGGAAACTGTGCGTCGGTCACATAGAATATGCCAGACATTTTGCCCCAGACGTTGTTAGTCGCAGTAATCGTTTATTTAAAACAGCATTTCCAAAGCTGTTTAGGCCCGGTAAGTTCTTCTGTCTAAGGAAGGTAAATTTTGTGTATATCATACCTAATTGCTATTTTAATTTATTTTTAAGGAAATCTGGCTGATACTTCGTTCGACTTAATTTTGCATGTAACTGGCAAAACTTAAACATTGTTAAAGAAACATGTATATATTAATATTAGTATAAGTTATATTTTAAATGTATTTGACTTGTGTAAACATTAGAGTATTATTAATAGTAATAGCTTACAAGATATTAATCACAGGAGGTGTTATCAGTTAAATAAAAAAATATCAATAAAACTTAGGTGATTAGGTTAAGATAAAATTTTAAATGGAAATACGAAATGTTATTTCGTCAATTATTACAATACATAAATAATTGTGTAAGTATATTTAAAATGTATCGTTATATTTTTTTACCTTCCTACAATAACTTCTGTTTCATATTACATGATCTACCTAAGAATAAAGAGTGAAAAATTTTAATAATAATAATTTTCAGATCTTTTGATTAAAATACTAAGAAGATCACTATATTTTGTAAGGGATAAGGCAGATTTGTAAATAATTTTTATATCTCGTCGTAAGTAATAAGTCATTACTAACGACCGAGATGTAAAAATAATTTACGAATAATTCAAATACATAAGATTTAGGAAACAACATGCGTTTGAAATTCCCGGTTCGAAAAAACCTTGGCGACAGTTTTACAGATGGCTCTATACACTCTAATTTTATTATTACGTAGTTTCCTATCCATGGGGGAGTGGGTAGGGTGGATACTTTAGTTCATACGCGAACAAAAGGAAGAGTTTTTTCGGTTAGATTATTAATAGATTATTAACAGATTATTAAAGTTGTTGTTGTTAAGTTAGTGTTTTATTAAGAAGAATACCCCGCCACGTACTATAAGAAGTACCTACATAACATATTAATATATTTATCTCAGTTACTAAATCAATCACCATGAAACGTTCAAAGATTCCAAGTTAACTTTTTCTCGTACGACTGTACCTTAAAGACGTTAATACACCAGACCCTTCAAGGTAAAGTTCGATCAACTCACACGAAAGACCTCCCCGCGTAAGTATGTACGAACTCCTTCAACATACACAGCAGCTTTCGCAACTGGTCGACGGACGAATTTCGGAATGACGGTTCGATCTCAAACACCCCTATACGCTAGTCGTTCCGAAGTTCAGCGGAAAATTCATTGAACCCTACTCTCATGGCGCGGTTATGCATTCTTGTCTCTCCGTCCTTATGTGCGTCTCGCATGTGCATGTGTGTATGTATATGTATGTGTGTCGCGTATACAAGCCATCATGAGGACGACGGATACCATGCTGTTGTCTCATCCTTTTTGTTCTCATTTTTAACCTTTCTTGTTACTTCTTCTTCATTTTCTGCCGTTCGAGAGTCCGCCTAATTTTATTGTTTCTTTTTAAATTTTTCGCCGCAGTGGCCCGCAGACTTTACTTTGGCAGAAAAACCGTCCTACGTGACGGGGGTTTTAAAAATCGGCTGGGTGACAGCGTGTGGATATCTTATGTCGTAGAAGGGACGGGATAAAACGAGTTATAAAATATGTTTTAGCGTTTCGGAGTTTGCGACCGGAGATATGCAAATCATTCTTTGGACAGTTTGTATTGTTTATGTGCTGTTTAAGATTTTTACTCGTACAACTAGTTTAACATGTGTTTACACTTAAAAAAGTACTTGAATGCCATTAAAGTTGCCTTAATTTACATAGATATCCACGTCTACAAAACTGTGTAAGAAAACGGCACTAATTTGCGCGGCTTTGACATACATAAATGTCATCAAAACTGTCTCAAATCGATCTTAACCTCAAAATTTTGACACATTCGTAATGACATTTATGTCAAAATCGTGCAGCTTTAACCCGATATTTATAACAATTGATTGTGGTTCCCATGTTGTAATTGCGTCATTACGATGTCGCTTTAAAAAACATAAAATGTGTGTAAATGAAATTTATAGCTTGTTGAAGGTGACTGCAACGTGCTGCATTCACAAAAACACAAAGATTTCGATAAGCCGCTTGCAAACAATCAACGATAACATTAAGTAGTTATAACTGGAAGATAAGTTTCGCGAATGGTTTTGCTACTAGTGTTAGGTAGGTCAAAGTTTATGTAGTTAACGCCGTCGATTATCGAGCTTGATCATGTACTTTGTATTCCTCTTTCTGTTTGCCGAGATTGTATTAGATTCGTATGTCTGAAAAC
>ML217087.1:2420-17539 GCA_004785975.1 Popillia japonica
AGATTTTAAATATAGTCTACCACAATCCAGAATACATCTTAAAGGATTCAAATAGATTCCACCACTATACGTAATATTCTAAAACATTTTCGCACATTCCACAACATATTCCACCACTTCCGCCACATTCCAAACCATTCCACTCTTTTCATTCCACCACTTTCGCCAGATTCTATCACTATTCACCAATATTCCAACACATTCCATCACTAACCGCCACATTTCGAAGCATTCCACCACTATCCGCCACATTTCAAAGCATTACAATATATTCCACCAATTTTCGCTAGATTTCCAAAAAAATGTCTCAATATTCCACCAATTTTCACTAAACTACTAAATTTGAATCCTTTCAAACACATTCGACCACTTGACCAAAATCTTCATACCTCTCCACATCACTACACTATATTCGAACACGTTCCACCACTTTCCGCCACAGTTCAAGACATTGGTGGTAGAATGGTTTGGAATATTTTGGAATGTGTTGGAATGAAATAATTATCTCAAAGCTCAATGTACAGGATGGTTTCCAGATGGCGTAAGTGTTGGTACGCCTTTTTCAAATGTGTGTTCTTAGTAATTTACCTTTCATATCTGAAACATTCTGTTGGATCCAAGTTATAATTGCTGGAAATCTTTCTCGTATTTGCTTAGGTAAACCTTTTGGTTGAATATACATAACTGCTTCTCTGCTTCTCAAATCTCAGTTCTCTGTCAGCTATCGTGATATACTTCTTATTACTACTTCAACTTCTTCGACTTGAAACTTGTACATTCAACTTTAATTATTGAATTTTCGCTTAAGTCGTAATTATTCTTCTTCCTCCTATTTACTGCTTCACCTTTCTACTTTCCGCTATATTTGTCAATAGATTAATATTCCAACAAGCATTTTCCCACCTCGTTCTTATCGCTGCGACAAACTAGCGAATTTACTTAATGTTTTGAATCTAATCTTTCAGCTATGTACAAGCAGAAACGAGAACACAACATGCGAGTCTAGTTCATCCGTTTTTCAAGAGTTCCTTCCGCTAGACGCACGCGTTTCACGTTAGTTACTCTGCAGGTAATTTCATTACCTTTAATATGGAAAGTTTGTTTTTCATTACGGCACACTCGCTTAATCACAATAATAATAACCATATTAACGTGAGCTACAGCGATGTTCCATACTTCGTAATTATCTCCATCTCTCGTTTGTTTTAGTTTACTTTTTACGTTCGTAGTTTTCTGCGAAGTTTCCCACGAGCTGGAAACTAAACTGCGAACCGATCCAACTCTCTATATACATACATACAACGTTGTCTCAGTCTTGTAGGGTAAATCTGCGAATCCGCACATATGGTTCTCTTTCGTCGTAAATTCGAATCGATAGTTGTTGCTTGGGTCGTATAATGTACGGACGTTGAGCTTTCGCTCTGTTGCACTCTTCAACGACTCAAGAATAAAATGAGCTGTACGGAGTTGCAGTCATAATGAACATGGTTTTATTAAAATTCGTCGAATTGTTCGTTCGGAAAAGGGCAAAGTAAATGTTGCAACTCTTAACATTTATTGGTTCGGAAACTTATGTGACAACAAGCTTAGGAGTAGTGTTGGTCTTGTTAAAGCCGGCTAACTATGTTAGGGTTAGCCTTTAATGTATGCGTTGAAGATAGTTGATGGAAATTGGTCGCAAATTTGTGGATTAAGACCTCTGTGCCTACATTAGCGGCCATCCTATTTTAGGATTGAAAAAATGGAAAGAAATGGAAAAAAGAATTCCAACAATCTGGAAGTTATCGAAATTACTGAAAATATCCACATTTTCAAAAACAGCAAAAATATCAACAAGCTTGAAAATGTCAATGTCGAAAGTGACAGAAACTTTGAAAATCTGGAGAGTGACAAAATTGTCAACAATGTCAAAAATATTGACAATATTCGATATGTCAATATGGAAATAATATGATGGCGTAAAGAACTTTCAAAACTGGAAGATTTCAAGGTTTTCGGAAATGTCACCATTCAAAGATCTTCATAATTGTAGGTGCTAAAATTTGGAAAATACCAATATTATCCAAAATATTGAAAATCTCAACAATATCGAAACTGTCAACGTGAGAATTGTCGAAAATTTTGAAAATATGGAAAATGCCGAAAATGTTGCGAAACTCTCAATGTAGAAAGCGGAAACAAAATTTGAAAAATTCAAACCTGATGAAAATGTGGGCAATGTCAGAATTGTTGGGAATTTCTATGTTTCGAAAATGTCAAAATTCACTTATTTCGAATATATCAATAATGTCAAGATTATTTATTTATTTATTTATTGCCAAACAGTACAATGTACCAATTACATGGCAAAAGAATAAACTAAACATAATTCAAATGTTGTGCGTACTATTAATAAAATATAAACAAGAGATCCTAACAATAAAGTAACAATTGACATTGTGTAAGCACTTAATTCCTAAATTAATATTATATAGTAATACATACAAAGTCACCCCATGAAAGAAAACGAGAAAAAAAGGAAAAAAGAATCTAAAATATTCAAAATGTCAATCCCAAAATTTTTAACAATATAGAAAATGTCAACAATTCTGAAACTGTCACGAGCAAACATGCAAAAAAATTTCAAAAAACCTCGAATATAAAAAATTATTCAAAATCATCATTCAAAATTGAAAATTCTGGAAATATTGAAACTTGAAAAATGCCGAAACTAGAAATATTGAAATTATGAAGAATATCGAAAATGAAAGTGTTAAATATTTAGAAAATGTCGAAACTGTCGAAACTCTAAAATTGAAAATATTTAAAAAATAAGTACCGAAAATGTAAAATCGCTAAAATATCAATAATCTGTTAATGCGGGACCCTTAGAAAATTATGAAAATTTTCGAAAAGGGCAAAAATGTCAACTGCGCTATCACTTAAGAAATTGTAAAAATAAGAAAATTTTAAAAAATTTTGAAACATTGAGAGAATGTCCAAATTTATATTTTTAGGAGATATCGAAACCTAAAATTTAGAAAATTTTGAAAATACCGAAAATGTCAATACTGAAGAAAATGTCAATAAATAATCTGTTAATTTAGTGTCAAAAATATAAAAATCTCAACTATGCCAAAGACTGAAAAATTTAAAAACAAGGAAATTTGAAAAATATTGAAATTCCAACATTTTGAAAAAATTTGGAAAATGTCGAAATTAATATACATATTTAGAAGATATCGAAGCATTGAAGACTAATATTTATAAAATGGAAATACCGAAAATGTTTACCATGTCTAAAATATCAATAATCCGTAGAACATCCGTTTGGAAACCTTGCAAAGGACAAAAATGTCAACTATGCTAACACTTAAAAATTTAAAAACAAATAAATTTGGAAAAATTAAAAAATTTTGAAATTATAAAAATAATGACAAATTCAGAAAATGTCAAAACATTGATAACTAAAATTTAGAAAATATTGAAATGTACAAAAATGTCAACTATGTTAATACATACTTTAAAAAATTTAAAAACAAAGTTTGAAAAATTAAAAAATTTTGAATAATCTAGGGAATGTCGATATTCACTTATTTAGGAGATATCAACACGTTGAAGATCAATAATTTTGAAAATATCGAAAATGTAAATACTGAAGAAAATGTCAACAATATCTAAAATATCAATAATTTTATTTTTCGTGAAGCTGTGAAAATTTTGGAAATCTCAAAAAGTATCGAAATGTCTGCACTTTAAAAATTAATAGCAAAATTTGAAAACAATCAAAGGTGTTAAAATTTATATACAGTCTTTAGGGGATATCGAAATGTTCAAGACTAAAATTTGGAAAATTTTGAAAATACCGAAAAAGTCAGTACTGTAGAAAATATCAAAAATATCAACAATCTGTTAATTTGGCACAAAAACACGAAAAATTAAAAAAATTTCGAGTAAGAGAAATGTTAACTATCTTAAATCTTGAAATTAAGAAAATCAGAAAAATTAACACTTAAATCTTTAGAAACTGTCAAAACTGTAAAACTTTAAAATTGAAAAAAATGTAAACATATCGAAATGTCTACAATGTCTAAAATATCAACAATCTTTTAGAGATATCGAAAAAGGCAAGAATGTCCACTATGTTAATACTTTAAAAAAAAATTAAAAACAAAATTAAAAATTTTGAAAAATTAAAAAAATGTCGAAATCTAAATATTTAGGATATATTGTAAAGTTGATGTTTCTCAAATTTATAAAATTTTGACAATACCGAAAATTTCGATAATACCAGTCTTAAAACTGTTAAGGTCCAAAACTAGAATATTTGAAAATCTCAGAAAGAATGAAAATGTTAAGAAAAACGAAAATGTCAACGATGCCGAAAATATTGAAACTGCGAAAATTTTAGTGAATTTTGAAAATGTCACAGTTTGCCACTGGAAGTTGTGCCCCCCTCCCCCAAAATATACAAAAAAAAACGAGAAAATATATGAAACAACATTTTAATCGTCTAATGGGAAATGGGTTTTGATATCTTTCAAAGTATCTATCAAAGTAGAACTTTAAAAGCTCTCGTTCACCCACAAAATACTAAACATTCAACATAAAGCCTTAGGAGATATTTCTGATATATTTTTTTAAATTTCTCACAGCTGCTATACTATTGACATGATTGACATTTGCATCATTGTTTGACATTTTGGAAATATTGTGTTTTACTTTTTACAAACATACATTTCATAATTGTTAAAATTTTCGAATTTTGAAGGGCTATAGTACAACTCTATGTACTGTAACAAATCTAATGCGCATAGTTTTGACAACTGTTTACAGCCCCAGCATTTTCGTATTTTTCAAAATTTTGCAGCCTAGAATTTGGAATATTTAAAAAAATTCAAAAATTTTCTCAATATTTTTCGGTTAACTACCAAAAATATCGTAAATACGATTAGATAATTAGATTTTACTTGTTTGGAGAGAAATATTGACAATATCATTTTTATACATTCATCATTTATTTCGACTTTATTTCATCTAAAACTCCTTTTGACAATTTCATTTTTTTTACGAACTCTGCACATATCACGTATCAGAATATATTTGACACATCTACACGAAAATACACTAAGAATCGGCTGATCAATATTCCGCAGTTGTACTTGACGAAGATTTTATTTTAAAATATTTCAGGAGATAAACACGATATCATCCTTCTTTTATCTTTTATACATATAGGGCTGCTTCAATTCAAATTATGTAGGTCACATAATACTAACTTAGATTTCCGAAGCAGAGAGCTGTACTTTAAGTTCGTAAACTATTTCGAAGAACTACAAATTAGTGGGTGTTACATGTGATGAAATTGTACGTTAGCAGACCATAATTTTCCAGGAGATATTTAAATTTTTTCGAAAAAATTAAATTGATACTTATATGGCGCTGTAGGGAAGTTAAGTTGTCAGTGTCGTTCTGTGAGGCACAATAACGAATATGAAGATAAGTTCTATGTTGTGTTTAAACCTATTGCAAGTTAGGTCTAATATATTAGAAGATAGAGCAAAATATACGATGATAGTTAGTAAAGCTCTACTGTATGTTATCAATCTTTGGCCGGAGAAGTATGGGATCGTGGCCAAAGCCTCCTTTATTATGATGTTCATCACTTGTGCTACAATGGAGATATCTTTGGTTATATATTTACTGACCAGCATTGAGAATGTTAATTCTTTAACTAAGGTTATATCCTCGGTTGCAGTCTGCTTACAAGTAAATTACTCGCATCGTTATTGTAAATGAACTATAAAAATTATTTCTTGTTTGTAGTCAATGACTAAGATGTCCGTCATCTTCTTTCGCCACAAAGATCTAACTTTCATTATTAAAATGGTGTGGTACGAATTTTGGCCGTCAAATACTATGGGTACCACCACGGAGGATCACATCAAAACCGACTCAAAACGATTGCTGGTGCTTTTTTTCGTCGTATACGGAACTGGGTGCATGTTCTTGCTCCTATTAATAATAGCACCGGCTATAATTGGAGTGCGAAAATTACCGTATAGCTCATGGTATCCTTTCGATTGGTCTCTAAGTCCGACGTACGAAATCCTGTACACAATTCAAGTTTACGTTGCTATTTATATAATTGCTAACACGGTGTGCGGTTATGATTTCTTATATTGCTCTGTTTGCGCTAATTGTGTCGCCCAATATCGTTTATTGAATGAAGCAATTAAATATATCGGTTCTGGAAGGGAGAAGATCTTAACCGATTTATTATTTGGAATACCTGGTGTTGGTTATCGCCCAGTTGTTACGAAAGAATATGAGGATGAAAGGAAGTTATTGGTTATTTGTGTGAATCATCACCAAAAGCTGATCAAGTAAATGCAATCAATTTTAGTGAAGCAAACCTTACGTTGATTATAATATTTTTACAGAATATGTTATCTTCTGAATGATATTTTCAGTTATGGGCATTTCGTTCAACTGGCTGCTAGCGTAATGGCTATATGCGTATCGTGCTACCTTATAACAATAGTAGGTGAAGGTCAATTTAAAAAAAAGGACTGCTGTTTTGATTATTTTTTAGGAGAGTGATGCTAATGAACGGTCGTTCCTTCTATCCTATTATATAGCACACGTTACTCAGCTTCTGGTGTATTGTGCTGTATCAAACGAATTATCTCATTGGGTAAGATATACCAATAGTTATACATAGCTTTCAACCATGATTGAAAGGTGTTTGAATCGCCCGCTCTTTTTTTATGTTTGAAAGTTGGCCCTTCTAATAATAATAATAATAAATTGACAGTATTAATACTATGTGGTCTCAATACAAACAGTTGAGATTGGGTTTTAGAAACATTCATACTCAGTTTATTGGCTAACAGCCAATTTTGGATATTAGTGCTTGTCTCAGTCACTGATCGTTCCAAGTCATCAAAACGAACATTGGCATTAATCGTGGTAGTATCATCAGCAAACAAAATGAATTTAGAATTTAGGTTGCTGTGCAGCAGATCATTAATGTAGTTCAGGAAAAGAAAAGGCCCCACCACCGAACCCTGCGGAACACCACACTTCACCCCAAGATAGTCTGACTTACTACCAGCAAACTTAACACACTGCAAACGATCGGTAAGGAAAGATTTAATCAAAGCAATGCTGCCACATGAAAGTTTGTAGGATTTCAGTTTCTCAATCAAAACTATGGTCAACACAGTCAAAAGCTTTAGTCAGATCATAAAAAGTAACTTGAATAAAGTCCTGGATTTCAGAATTAATTAAAGTTTGATGCGTTAAGCCATTTATAGCAAGACTTGTAGATAGTTTGCCACGAAAACCATACTGATCCGAGAAAAAAATTGAATTCGATTCGAAGTATGTATTCAATTCAGTCTTTAAGACATTCTCAAATATTTTAGAAAAAATAGGAGTTATGGAAATAGGAGGAAAGTTGTCAGGGTTGTCAGCACTACCTTTCTTTAAGATGGGAGTTACAGATTGAAGTTTAAAGGCTTTCGGATAATATCCATTTGCAATGCACTGATTAATTAAATTAGCGAGTGGATAGACTATAACGTTTTTTAAGGTTTTGAAACTTTTTGTATTAATGCCGTACACATGTTTACTTGAAGAGCTCTTTAAATTATCAAATATAGATCTAACGATGGCATAAGGCACTTCTTGAAGAGCAAATGATACATTAATATCATTTCCCAAAAAACTATGAGGGTCAATATCTGTTTGTGGCAGATCTTTACTGATTTTATAAGGAATCGATACAAAAAAATCATTGACTAGAGTAGCATTTAAATATCCTAGCCCATCATCAGCTCCAGGAAATCTAGTGCCATTAATTATGCTCCACAGGGCCGATTGTTTATTAGTATTAGTAGAAATGAAATTATTCTAAGCTATCTCGCAACTTCTTTTCTATATTCACTACGCAATGTACAAAGGATGCTGTAAATAATCAGTAGCGTCTCTCTGTTTATTTGGATTTTCTGCAGTTTCGTGCAGAGGTAGCATCCTTTCCTATCCATCTTCAGAACTCTATTAGGGTAACTTGGAAAAATTATAACTTGTGAAGATCCAGTTTTCTGAGTCTGAAATTTTGGCATATCTGTTTTCCTTATTAAGGTCAGGAACATCTTTTTTATCTAACTAAGGCATCTGGGGGGTTGCTACATATTTTAAAACTAAACTAGGAGATTTGTTTAGCCAAAAAAGATATAAGTAGCAGTTGAGATCTCGAATCCTAGCTGCTATTTATAGATTTTTTGTCCAAAAACTACCCTTCAGCTCAAATCTGACAGTTTTGTCGCATTCATCACAGCCAATAACAAATATATTTAAAATTTCAGCGAAATCGGAGAGATCGAGATTTTTTTCAAAGAACGCAAGGGTGTGGGTATGGAAAAAATGTGGATTTTTGACAAATTTCGAAGTACGTTCGATTTCGTTCAAATCTCGGTTTTATATGTAATTGATCATGCTGAATACAATAAACCTGCCAGATTTTGGACAAGGGGCTTTGTTTGGCAAAAAATATATAAGTAGCAGCTGCGATCTCGAATCCTAGATGCTACTATATTTATAGATTTTTTGTCTGAATACTACTCTTTAGCTCCAATCTGACAGTTTCGTCGTGTTCTGCACGGTCAATTACAAATATATTCAAAATTTCAGCAAAATTGAAAAGGTCGAAATTTTTTTCAAAAAACGCAAGGGTGTGGGTATGGAAAAAATGTGGATTTTTGACAAATTTCGAAGTACGTTCGATTTCGTTCAAATTTTGGTTATATACGTAATTCACCATGCCGAATACAATAAACGTCTCAGATTTTGGCCAAGAGATTTTGTTTCGCCAAAGATATATAAGTAGCAGTTGGTATCTCGAATCCTAGCTGCTATTTATATATTTTTTGTACAAAAACTACTATTTAGCTCAAATCTGACAGAATTCAGCACGGTCAATTACAAATATATTGAAATTTTCAGCGAAATCGAAGAGATCAAGATTTTTTCAAAAATCGTAAGGGTTTCAGAGTGCGTTCGATTTCGTTCAAATGTTGGTTGTATATACATATAATTGATGATCCAGAATATGATAAAAGTCTCAAATTTGGATTAAAGAGCTTTGTTTGACTAAAAAATACTCCTATATAAATAGCGAAGATATCAAATCCTAGCACCATTTTGGGTTTTCCCAAATTTTCGACCAGAAGGAAAAATTATTTCTAAATGCAACCAATATTATTTTGCAGGCTGAGAAAATTGGCTACTGCGTAATAGTAGTGGCAAGACCGAAAATCGCACGTTTTCTTTACCAAAAGGCCTCATTGCGGAGAATTGTAATTTTTAGTGATGAAAAGAAAATTGATTTATGTAGATATGCCTAATACATAACTCTATTGTAATTATCTTTCAATAAAATATTATTTATTACTACATTGGTCCCTATTCTAATTTTTTAATGTTACGCCTATGATATACTTAAATACAAAAAATTTAAAGCGGGAAATTCAAACGTTTTTCAATCATTTATGTATACACTGTATAGATGATGTTATAAAATTAATTTCGTTTCCTCTATTCTCCTTTTTTAGAGTACATGCCTATCTATAACAGCGTTTCAAAGCTTATGGTACACTGATAAATATTCCGATATCAGGAAATGCCTGTCAATTATTATACTGAGGTCCCAGAAAACGATTTCGATGAATGCACTTGGTTTGTTTCAATTAAGCTATGCTTCATTCTTATCGGTGAGATCTCAAAACAACTAGCTCCAAGAATACATATCGTATTATTTTTTTAGGTTATGCGTTTTACGTTTTCGTTGTACACGTTCTTGGATAGGATGACGAAGAAGTAAAATTAACGCAGTATATGTTTAAATGGAATGAAACATTTGCTTGCTAACTGTATGATTAGCACTATATTAAATTATACCTTTAGACGCAATATACATACCCATTTAGTTGAAATTTTGACAGCTGTCATACGAAAGGATATGAATTTAATAAATGATTGGGTTCATTTTGGTGCAATCAATTTTGGCAATGTGCCTTAGAGTTTTTCAAAAATTTGGTCTACACACTTTTAAGTTTAGTTCATATAAAAAAAGTAAGACTACCAACTTAATAGTTATTTACGATACAAGTGTTAAAAGTGCGATTTTATTTCACGAGTAAAAGTTTGTGACACAATTTTTATTATAAAATATAATGAAACTGACCACTGACCAAATCTGACAGCTCATGAATACGTTTTGACACAACTGGACGCAACCGTTAAATTACGTCAAATTAATTTGTCACAATTTGTGCAAAAAATCAGTTCGTGTATTAATAAAGAAAATGAAGTAATACCGAGTGCCGATGATAAAGCGACATTAGATTCGTTGTCCTCAAAATCTAAAGAAGAATTTGCGATTTTCATTGTAATAAAAATCATTTGATATGTGCGGAATTTTCATTTGTCATTTTTGACAAACTGTCATTTACTTTTAACACTAGTGTTAAAAGTGGCTTTTTTAACACGCTACGCTATATGTATAATTGCAAGTGAAGTTAGCCGTGTCAAAATGTCAACTTTTAACGGTGTTTGTAGAAAAAATTATCTATCTACCTTAAATATCAAAACTGGGATTAAAAATATCAAGCAATTATTTGATAGGTAACTTGTCCATAATTGTGTAATCATGACATAATTGTAAGAATTAATCAGGCCGATAAAGGGTAAATAATAATAAATAAATAAATACATAACAATTTCAATTGAAACGTCATATTTGACAGTTGGAACGGTGACATACGGACTAACGAATTGTCTGACGAATTGAGTGACAGATTGAAGAACTGTTACCAATTATAGGAAAACATGATGGCCATCTTTAATGAGGAAAGTTTTTGAAGGGATGGTATTTATTAATTTGAAAACATACAACACAAGAGCAGATTAGGCTAAACACGTACCATTCCTTTTCTACACCTGCCCATTCGCTGCGAAGATGAGATTGCCGTTAAATTATTACAAAAAGATGTAATCCAAAGCTTCAAAGTGAAGAAGTGTTTTAAATTTGTCTACATACATATACAGGGTGGTTCGAAATAAGTGCGAAAGTTTTTAAAGAGTAATTTATTGTCAACATTTAAAGTGTTATGAAAACAAATGCTCTTAGGCTTCGCCTTGAAAAGTTACACGGTTTTAAAAAAATTAAAAATTGTTTTTGGCTTTTTCTTAAAATTGCTGAAGAGTTAAAAAAATAGCTTTTTATGGGTATGTGCTACCAATAAGTAAGGTACTTATAAATATAATGATTTTGCAGCCACTTATTCTATTTAATTTTTTTATTAAGAAACTATTGCTTTTAGGGAAAATGTGAGGGTTAAAAAAGTAGTACAAAATCATTCTTTTCAAAGGATATTTTTAAATTAGCTCTGTGAAGTTGGCACCGCCACATGTGAATTTTTTGAAAAAAATACGGCATTCGTTTGCCCATGTTTGCTCAGGGAAAAGTTTTTTTGCCCATCCTCCAAAAAATTTTTAGTTGAAAAAACATTTTAGCTCTGTGAAGTTGGCACCGCCACATGTGAATTTTTTGAAAAAAAAAATATGGCATTAGTTTGCCCATCGTTTGCCCATGTTTGCTCAGGGAAAAGTTTTTTTGCCCACCCTCCAAAAATGTTTTATTTGAAAAAACATTTTAGCTCTGTGAAGTTAGCACCGCCACATGTGAATTTTTTGAAAAAAAAATATGGCATTAGTTTGCCCATCGTTTGCCCATGTTTGCCCAGGGAAAAGTTTTTTTGCCTATCCTCCAAAAAATTTTTATTTGAAAAAACATTTTAGCTCTGTGAAGTTGGCACCGCCACATGTGAATTTTTTGAAAAAAATATGGCACTCGTTTGCCCATGTTTGCACAGGAAAAAGTTTTTTTTGCCCACCCTCCAAAAATGTTTTATTTCAAAAAACATTTTAGCTCTGTGAAGTTGGCACCGCCACATGTGAATTTTTTGAAAAAAAAATATGGCATTCGTTTGCCCATCGTTTGCCCATGTTTGCCCAGGGAAAAGTTTTTTTTGCCCACCCTCCAAAAATGTATTATTTGAAAAAACATTTTAGCTCTGTGAAGTTGGCGCCGCCACATGTGAGGTTTTTGAAAAAAAATACGGCATTCGTTTGCCCATTGTTTGCCCAGGGAAAAGTTTTTTTTGCCCACCCAAAAATTTTTTATTTGAAAAAACATTTTAGCTCTGTGAAGTTGGCACCGCCACATGTGAGGTTTTTGAAACAAAATACGGCATTCGTTTGCCCATTGTTTGCCCATGTTTGCCCAGGGAAAAGTTTTTTTTGCCCACTCTCCAAAAATGTATTATTTGAAAAAACATTTTAGCTCTGTGAAGTTGGCACCGCCACATGTGAGGTTTTTGAAAAAAAATACGTCATTCGTTTGCCCATTGTTTGCCCAGGGAAAAGTTTTTTTTGCCCACCCTCCAAAAATTTTTTATTTGAAAAAACATTTTAGCTCTGTGAAGTTGGCACCGCCACATGTGAATTTTTTGAAAAAAAATACGGCATTCGTTTACCCATTGTTTGCCCATGTTTGCCCAGGGAAAAGTTTTAGTGAAAACTTCGAAAATTTTTGCAGCTAAATCATTTGCTCATCGTTAGTCCAGGATTGCCCAGCAAAAATTTTTGTTTGTCCACGCACCAAAAACTTTTTTATTTAGGAAAAAAAATTTTTGGCGAAAAAACCAAAATCCAAAAAATGAACTTTTTTCGCGCTATATTCTTTGCCCATCTCTCAAATTTGATTGCCCACCCTTTACTTTCATTGTAAGAATAATTAAAATATAATAAAATGGAAAAAACTCCACAACAATTTTTTCCCAAATAAAGAATTTTTGGTGGGTGGGCAAGCGAAAATTTTTGCTGGGCAATCCTGGACTAACGATGGGCAAACGATTTAGCTGCAAAAAGTTTCACTAACACACTACACACATTTTTTTTCCACATAAAAAATTTTGGGTGGGTGGGCAAACGAAAATTTTGCCTGGGCAAACGATATAATGTGAAAAAAGTTAATTTGTCGATTTTTGATTTTTTCGCAAAAAATGTTTTTTTCAAATAAAAAATTTTTGGAGGGTGGGCAAAAAAAACTTTTCCCTGGGCAAACATGGGCAAATGATGGGCAAACGAATGCCGTATTTTTTTTCAAAAAATTCACATGTGGCGGTGGCAACTTCACAGAGCTTTTTAAATTAAGAAATTTTATTGTAAAAAAGTTCTGGTTAAAAAGGGGGTTGCATGTTAACTTTAACTCTTCAGCAATTCTCAGAAAAACATGAGGAACAATTTTTTTTCTCATTTTCGGAAGCGTGTAACTTTTCAAGGACAAGTCTAAGAGCTTTTATTTACATAAAAAACTCACTTTAATTAAATTTTTAACAAGAAATCACTCTTTAAAAACTTTCGCACTTATTTGGTAACACCTCGTATACGTGTATTTGACGATAAATATTACGCAAAACGTAGCAGCAGCGACACAAATAATATAGGAGAGAATTATAGGCAGTCGTTCGAATATGCGAAAACAAATAACTCATTTTGTTGACATCAATTTCGCGATGTTGTCGTTTCGTCGTCGACACGTCACGCGCAGATGTTATACAATTACGATTACGCTCGTGCAACTCTAATCAATGCAGGTCCGCGCGTCGGGGTTTCTATTATTCTCGTCGTGAATAGGAAGACTAGTTTAAAACGCTCGAATAACTGCTATATCTGTCTGGTTTAGAAATGTTTAGGAAGAACAGTTTGACGTCATCTAACAATCTAACAAGGACGATTTCATAAATTCTCAAGAAAAAATACTTTAATTAATTCCACTAAAATATTCCCTTTTACAACTAATTCCCATCCGTTCCCCCAAAAACCGCATCTACTATCCACATACATAGGTACATTTCGGGAGAAATCCTAGAGAATTTTACCGCGATAAATTATTATTTTAATACGCCAGGGCGTACTCCGAATTCACCGCAAAATTCTACGGCTCTGTATTGTTTACAATTAAATACGAGGGATAACAGTTTTAAATGAATCCCGGTCAAATAGTAGGGGAGCCAGGCGAACCACTAAAAAGGAGGATTCGTAAGGATGGCGTTCGTGTAAAGTAAAGGGGGTCGCTGCGGCTGTTATTTTAGGGACTGTTTAGCGAGTGCGTTGCGTTTGTTATCTTGTACGGCAGCTAGTTTAAACCAAATTAAAGTGACCACTTTGACCTTAGCTCTATGTAACGCTGTTCTAGCGGGTGTAAGCGTAGTGCGGCCAGATCGGGACGAATTTGTGTTTATCTACTTCCGGCGACGCACTTCAAAGTAATGGACTTGGCGATTGCCCGGGTAGAAGACGGAGAAAGGATTATAATTTCATTGTGAATGCTCAATTACATACATATAAAGTGAAGTACGTATGGTAGTGCTGATGCTGGTAGATATGAATTGATAATTGGAATGGGTATTAAACATATAGTTTCCTTGCGCGTGGACGGGGGGAGGGGGAGGTTGGGGCGTTTTTTTGACGATATTTATGAGATTTGTTTCCAAAAATTGCTTGAATGCTTGTGACAAAACCACTCACAACCTTATGAAAGTTTGGAGCAATTTGCGTTAAAACGCCATGAAGCAATTGACGCAAATTTTTTTCCGGGCATGCCAAAACTGATTGTTTTGGAACAGCCACCCCATTTTGCATATCTTACTTCTGCAGACTCTTTTTATTCTCTTGTCTTAAGAAGGATCCTAACTTGCAGGCGCCAAACCTGATTTGGACTCAAGATTGTCTTTAGAAGACATTTTTACTGTTTCAGAATTTTAAGGACGTATACTAGTGTAGTCTAAGATATGTTCCATCTGGTGGCCACAACTTCAAAGTACAAGAAACTGCCATCTTTTTACTGAAGATTCCCATGATTACATTAGTTCTGTCCAAGTTGCTTTTAATGTGAGTTGCTTTTAGTGTGAGAGTGTTGACGATGCACATAAAATCATTAAAAAAGCTGGGAATATTCGCAACATTGCCGAATATAAAGATGTTCGGATATCGTTGGACAGAACTATTCG
>SMLS01057971.1:0-24424 GCA_004785975.1 Popillia japonica
AGAACGTGATATATTACGACGTAGGATGTTCTCTGCAAGATGCAAATTAAAACGGTGTGAATGCAATATCGTTCTTGGATTTTTTCGCCAACTATTTTTAGCCAGCTCAAGTTCATTTATCTTTCCTGACAGCAGAATGAGGTATTTAACAGAAAAAAAAAACGAATAGGTGGGTTACAAATGTACGACGACAGGTTACAGTTACGTTTCAACATGTTTTTTTTTTGAAGTTCAATATACAATTCTGTCGTAAAATGTGTGGTCGTTTATTCATTTCAAAAACTGTTCTCTAACATTTCTATTGTTTAGAAGCATATGCCGGTACTGTCAATTAGATGTTAGCATAATTTGTGTTGGAAAGAACCTTCAAATTGATATCGTGAAGTTTGCTGCCAATTTTTTATGATGAAATGCAAATCATCAAACTTGATTTCTTCCTTGAAATTGGCGAATATTTTTTAGTCCTCAATACGGACATCTGCGTTTTCCTTGCTTAATAATACTGCATATCAGTTGTATGCTTCTACATGTAAAGTGTCTTATATCACCATATTAGCTTTAATCTGGTACTTTTTTCCAAGTAGATTCGAATCGTTTTAATTTAAATACTGGTTCTCCCTTTACACAGCATTAAGGTATCTAACACATTCTTGAAACTGAAGAGTTCTGATTCTCTTCCTTCTGCAATTACAGACTATCTAGGTCTTTTCAATGTGTTTCATCCTAACTTCACAATAATATGCTGAATTACGTGCCTCTCCGATCCACAGTCACATTCAGGACTTTGGATTTGGTACCACTTCTACCGAAACTCTGCATAGTTTCCGTTCCCAATTCTTATTCTGTTTAGAGTAGGCCAGACCTTCCTCTGCAGGCCAAATCTCGGAGTGGTGTACTAATTCCGGGTTTGTCTCGGATCTATGTTAGTCCACTGGTTGTTTAACCGGAAGTTTGGTTGGCATTAGCGATGACATTTTGGATTGGCAAAACAGGGTTGTTCTGTATCTTCTGGAAGGCTTTAAGTAAGACACTTTGAAGTCGCAGTTCTCGGGGTACCACAAAGCCTAGTAGTGGCAGCGATTGGGTCGGAATGGATCTTATTGTGCCAAATATTAATCCCATTGTTGCAATTATGTAATTGTGTGTCAATAAGTGTTGTGTAAACAATGTTCCACCACATCGGAGCTGACTATTGGAGTGTTGGAGCGTTTGGGCACCATGTTATTCTACATAGTTTGTGGATTATATTGATACTACTTTTTAATTTGGCTGCTGTATTTTGAGGAGCTGCTGGACTTGTTTGAGGAGTTGGTTATAAGACAATGTTGTATCTAGAGTCTCTCCCAGGTATTACGGAGTACTGTTTTGTCTTAACAGGTGGCTGTCAGCCTAGACTTGAAGCTGCCTATGGACCATTTTAGTATTTATCTGGAAGCGGCATAGCTCTGTTTCGTTCAGACGCCACTTAGGTTGCCACGACTTAAAGAAGTCCTTCAGTCATGTAAATTCATCGGTAGAACGCGCTCGGTATGTTCCATTGACTTGGCCCAAGTTGCTCAGTCATCTGCGCATCCGAATTTTTTACTCTGATTAGATGGTATAACTGATATGTACAAATTAAATAAAGTTGTTAGGTCTATACAAAAACGAAGACAAGTGTAAGGAATTTCACTCTAATCTTTTCCAATTAAAGTCTTCTAACTAAAGCTTCGATGATGAACCATCTTGTTACAAAAACATACGTTGCGCAAGCTACAAATTTGTTTTCATCGAAACAGACATCCACATAATAACACAATGTAAACATAACTGTTACATTTGTTTATGTAAGATTGATTAAATTATCGCCTTTTAGTGATTACTACACATACATGCGCACCGAGTACTGGGCGCTTATCAAACAATTTATCAACACATTTCGACGATAGTCGTTGGCTGCGTTGCGATTTGGAGATAATCGCATTATGACCGTGTTTCGTTCAACAATAGAATTTGCCGAATATTCGACAAAGGTCATCGGAATGTCAATGTCGCCTTACGTAATCACAAATCACGTATTTAGAGAAGCTAAATGCAAATTTGTGGACGTGCTTTAAATTTCTATACGTACTCAAAGGAAAATGTACGATGTAAGAGTCCGTTCATTGGGATGTATGTCAGGGTAACGAAAAATGTTATTTATTACTTCTATAGCTTGAGCTATCGTAATAAAGAAATACTAATAACCGTAGATATCTTAATTTTGATTTATTCGTGTATACACATTTTCAAGGTATTTGCTGAATAAGTTTATTATAATACATCGTATATGACTGGATAGGTTAAGTGAGCGTGGGAAACATCAAACGTTTCCAATTTCGTTCCAATTAATTATACAAGATTCTTGGAACTAAGACAGGTTTATATGACAGGAACATTAGATGATAAATGTTTAATAAAGTGGGTAATAAATGTGCAATTTAAGCAAGATGTACGAGGGATAAGCTACAATTATTAAGAACTGAAAAATCTAGTTACTCACGTAAAACCAATCGTTGTTTACTAAATACTGGATGATTTCATCTGTGAATGGAATTATCACGAGAGAACTTTCGGATAATGATTTACTATGATTTCAAAAAAGGCTTAAGCGCGTATGAGTGTGAGGAAAGTTTAAAACTTGCATTTGCGGATCTCGCACTTTCATTGGTTACCTACTGTTTAAATCTGGTATAAAGAATTTGAACGAGGTTGCAAGTCGGTGGTACACAGAAGAGGAGCTGGTCCTCCTTTAACTGCTGTCAACCCCGAAAACATTACTGCAGCGAAGTAGATGGTGGAAGAGGACAATCTGAAGATTGGATCCTCGCAAGTGAGATAAATATTGCACGATCATTTGGAAAAGGTTGCAACTTGGTGACTTCTAGCTATGTTTTGAGGTCAAAAACCATTTGAGAGGGAAAAGGTCCCAATCGGAAGAAGAGATTGACATCGCCATTAAGCGTTTTTTTTGATAGTATCCCTAAAGACAGCTGACTGAACGCTTTTAAATTATGGGTGGACACAATGGTTAAGTTCATTATTGTAAATGTAATTACTTTGAACATATTTAAAATAAAAATTCTAAAAGCTTGTATCAATTTTTCTATTCTCCAAAAAAAGCAGGTCTCATTTATATTCATATAAGTTGCTCAATCTAATCTACAATCTACTTTTATAAAGAACGGTGTAGTTGGCTTGATGTAAAGACACTTCAAGGAAGAGCTGACCGGCCCAACAACTTTTGGGATTCTCTATAGTACATGTTGGTAGGAACCAGAAATTGCTCTAACATAGGTATACTCTTCCAAGAATAAAGTATGTAAGACCGACTTCCTTCATTGCCAACAATGTGATCATTTAGACATAAATAAGCACTCCTTGGCTGATCAACATAATCTGTTATTCATGTTTGTTATTGTTTGGCGTTTCTGGTTTGAAAGTTGGTCAACTGGTAAACAATTTAAGAATTAGCATATAATAGATGTAACCTTGGCAAGTTGAATTCAATGTTTACCGTAGTCTACTAGCGCTAATTTTAGTAATTCGCAGATCGAAATAAATGATATCTAACATGGGAATGTTCTTAATTACGTGAACAAAGTTTAAATTAAGAAATTGTACATATACCGAGTAAACTTCCTATCCAAGAAAAATTATATAACAAGCATAATTAACTGATAGATAAATATTTATGCATTTTTTTCTTTATATTAAAATTTGGCCTCTAATATTTATGTATATCTCTGAAGCCATCATAAAATATTTTAAAATTCTTATTGAACGTAGTGCTATTTTTACTGATAAAAAAAGTAGAATAACCAGAATATAGGCGATTATAATGTGAAAAGTTAGTTTACATGGAGTTAGGTCTTTAGAAATATTCAGGGTTTGATGATAATCAGAATCTAGCCAAATTTAAAAATGAATTACCTTGAACCATATTTGACATACGAAAAGAGGAAAAGAAGGAGAAGAAGAAGAATGGAGAATATCTATTATAATTACTTACGTATTAATAAAATAAATTTGCGTTGCAACAAATATAAGCTGCCACAAAGCAAAAAGTTTGGCATCTAACACAGACGTAATCTTTTCTATCTAATGGGTTATATCTATTCCAAACTTCTTTCTATATACCTTAGTGATATGAAATATTTTTCTGGTTTTATTTACTGACAATTTTGTTGATTAAGGTTTGTTGTACAATTACTACAAGAGCAGATTCTTTAGCTTAACCAAACTTTTGGGGTTTGAAGATGTTAAAGTTTCAAAGTTGTTCTAAACTGTTTTAAAATTGTTTCACACTCTTGTAGAGTTTTGTCAAAAAGTTAATCAAGAAAAATAATTTCCGGTTAGGTACTTATTTTCGTAATTGTAAGGTTTCTCGAATTTAGTTCATTCGTTGTATGTATTTACTATTAAAAACTACTCAGAAAATATTGGCAAGGCTGGCTTATCTTCTTCAGAAAACAACTGTAATTACTTTTAAATGTATAATAGAATAATAATACCACATTACACCTAGAACAATTTCCCAAAGTTTTGGAAGTTGTTGCATCAGAAAAAGGTTTAGATCAGTTTGCTTTTTCGACATTGGATATTTTACAAGAGGTTGGTGTGAGTACTATTTTACCAAACTATGGGATGTTTTTTGTATAAAGTACTTAATGTAGAAAATTAGCCGTCAAAAATTTGAGGCCAACCCCTCATTTACGACATTTCAAATTCTAATAGTGGTTCCAGATTATTTTAAACTTCTACATATACTTATGTATATGTTGCCTTATATCTTCCTCTGCTAAACACCTTAAATTGGTTAAAAAATAAAAGAAAAATACGTTACAGATGATGCCCCCTTTTCTAAATTTCTCGGTTCAAATTATATTAGATTAGTTAGCCACTCTCCTTCGAAATTGACAAATCTTTCAGAGGAGGTTGTACTAAATTTGTTCTATACTGTTACAGAGTTTTCTAAGCATATTGTGAAATACGCTTCAACAAAAAAAAACAAGAGATTGTCTTCTACAACATAGTTCACAACGTAATTGAGAGAAATGTGTTGCTAGTCCTCCACCAGAATTTAGCACTTCGGGAAATATAACCATGACAAATATCAACTTCTTACGGTTAAAATAAAGACTACTACATAATCCATAAGATTTACTTTCATTTTTAACACAATTACAAGTTTATCTGAATACTGGATTTATTGCAAATATTGATGTCAAGCAGTTATCGATTAATTACTAACGTAATAAATGCCAGAAGGTCATACAATATAATTTATTTTATTGTCTTTGCTAATAATACATATATTTGTTACTTTTTTAATGGAACAATATTTTATGCGACTACCAGTGAACTGTAAAGCGTGACTAGTATACTATTAAAATGCATTTTTACCACAGCAAAACGCTGTAATAGTCGTATAATAATTGAAAAGATAAATAATCACCATTTAATGTCTTGCCTTGCGTGCTAATAAAGTCCATAAATTGACGTCTTTGACCTCTGTTGTTTTATTATTTTGCTGGAACACACCGATGGCTAATACATTTAAAAACAAGTTTAAACAAACTTTCCCCTACTGAAACGTATACAATTACAATTTCGTTTTTCAATTGAGAATTGCAAACATTTAAGGAATTAAGTACTAGCAAGTAAACAATCAGCTAGTCGCACTTAAGACATGAATAATGAACTGTAAAGAAAAAAACATCAACGTATGTTCTACATGTCCACACATATTTTACAATCACACAACTGCTATAGCCACTACATTCTTCAACATAATTACTCCGATAATTTCTGGGAATGTCGCAGGTTTTTCTCGTGACTATAATTATTTAACACACTTCTGAATTGCTCGACCGGCGAAAAAAGGAGACCAAGTGCAAACGGTAAGAGACAAATACATACTTATATGAGATAATATGAATGCATGTGTGTTTGTGTGTGTATAGAAGAATGCAAACTCGAATGAATCAGTGAGCCGCGGCTCCTTTACTGACATAACCAGATAATTGGTAGATTTCGTAGAAACGTTATGCAATATTTATTTGATTAGCTTTGTTTTTAACGCTCCAGATTTCCAACTTCCAAAGCCATGTGTCCAGAAACGTAGTAGCTGGTGTAAAAATCTAATTATACTCACTGACATTAGAAGTGTTACGCCCAGAAGGAGTAGTTTGTTGTAACTTGATTTTTTGGCATCAAAATGGCTAGGTATAAATACTCTTTTGCGAAGAAAAGATTTCTCTTACTTTTCTGCGAAAAGATTCATGTTCATGAGAGCTGATTAATATAGAAAAGTTTAGTTATTGCGTGTCGGTCTACAAGTGTTAAACGTAACAAAATTCCTAGAGTTTAAAGACGTCAAAATTATCAACGTGTTAGTGACTTTGACAGATATAGAATTGTTGCCCATCGAGATGTTAGTTTGTCCTACAGCAAAATTAGCCGTCGTGTTAATTGTACTGCAATGACGGTAATGAGTGTGTGTCGTGTGTGGACAGAAGAAGGTAGAGGAACACGAAGAAGACCAACTGGTCAACCGAGGCGTACCACAAACCGTCAAGATAGGTGGCTCAGACAACTAGTTCTACGAGACCGTTTTGCTAGAACTCGTCAAATCGCTGGCCAATGGTTTGGAGAAGAAGGTAGACCTTTTACTATGCGTACACTATATCGCCGCATTCGAGCCTTTGGACTTTTTTCATACCGTCCACGGTTGGTGCTTCCTCTGACTGCGGACCACTCTCGTCAACGCTTGCACTGGTGAATAGAACAGCAGCATAGGGAAGCAGAATAGCATAATGTCGCCTTCAGCCTTCAGCGACGAATCGCGAATGGCCGTAGAGAGGTACGACTTTACTACCTTATCTAGAAAGCTGTCCACACGTCCTTTTTCAGCAAGACAATGCAAGTCCTCACATTGTTCGTCTAAATATGGACTTCCTCCAACAAGCAGGCGTTAACGTTTTGCCGTTGCCCGGATTTAAACCCCATCGAACATGTGTGGGATATCATGAGAAGGAAACTATCCAATTTGCACCAACCTCCACAAACTTTGGCGCAGTTAATCGAAGAAGTTCAAATTGCTTCGAACGAGGTGCCACAAGCAGATATCGACCATCTCATTTTGTCGATGCCTAGACGTGCAGAGGAGTGTAGTGAGTTTTTCGTGTTAATAAAATTTCCTGCAAATGTTATCGTTTCATTTCTCATGTAAAACTATCACATTGCCAAAAAATGTAAAACACTTCTAATGTCACCGAGTATATTCTCTTTTCAGAGCTAGCCAATATACTTTACATACACAAGAATTACTAAGAAAACTGTTACGTAAACTAGGTTGAACTAGAAGGATTACTAGCTAATAAATTGTCAAGTGTATATCTTAAATACTGTTTGCCTGTTTGCTCTTTTTAGAATCTAATTCACAAAACCAATCAAAAGTTTGGCAACAACTTTAACTTCTTGGTAAAGTACATTTTCTATAAATCAAATAAATCAAAAAGTTTCATTTCATCGCAAGTAATACAGTAACTTTTTGTAATAAATATGTCTGAATCTTGGTATGTATGTATGTATATGTAATGAAAAACAAATTTACTCAAATCTAAAGCATATTTTTTATGTTATTGTTTATGAACGTTCAAACAGCAATTTTCTAATTTGACATCTGACAACTTTTAAAACACATTTCGACTATCTTACGGTATTATATAATAAAATACAACGAACGTATCTGCATAGTACCGAAATAACTCATCCATAACAGTCAAGACCGCTGCATAACAAGTTTCTGTTTTTGGTTCGATGGGATAAAAAAAGCGAAACCGCGGAGCTACACACATGTGGCAAGTTTCCAAACTTGGTCAGAACGCATAAAGCAATACGAGCTATCTCTCTCCTTAATATTGTACAATAATTTTCGTCATGTTCGAGTTAGTTTTTGATATACACACTATCATACCATATGTGTGGATGTCTAATGAAATCGCCTGCTCAATACTCGTTTGTGAACGATACATTCATTCATTTCTGGAAGTATGTATCTATTAACATAAAATATGTATGATTGAGACGGTTGAATCGACATTCTCTTATTTTAATGCTTACTGATACCAATGCGGAGACACAGTAGTTTAGGAATAATTGTACATTCGATTGCTTCGTTACTGATGTTTTGTGGAGGATGTTATTATCAAATAAGGCAACTTCTGATAACTTATTACAATATTATTCCAACCAATTTGATTCGAGGAAAGGCTTTGTAACATAGTTCGTCTAACGCTTAACCAGATTAAGTTGTAAAAACGATACCTATTTGCAGGAATTTTATCTAAATCTACATAAATATCGTCACGTGCACGCCAGAATTCTTCATAAGTATCAATCTGTATATCTGGTGCCTTGAATTGTAATTATTTATAAGTTCGACAATCACCGGAATTTTATGGAATGCCCAAAATTTTCCATAAATGCTAAAATTTTAAAATATTTAAAAAACAAGTTTGCAGTGATCTGATCAATGATCGATTAGAACAATAATAACTTCTAATTTGCAAATTTGTTCATCACTTGAGTAAACGAACGATATTCCTACGATGTATGAAACTAATTTTTCGTAATGAAAAACATTCACACTTCCACTTTCGTGTCATGATTTTGTTAGAAAGGAGTTTAGATCAATTATGCGTTCTGAACATAATTCTATAATCGTTAAGTCTAAAGAACTGCCAATTCATTCTAATTTTGCACCTACGAAATGTTTAAATACCTTGTTGTGCTGATGTTTGGTTGAATCCTGCCATCACTTTGTCTCAACTGCATACCGAGATTCGTCAAACAGCTTTTTCTATTTTAATTTCAGCATCATAATTTATCGTTTTACATCTTGCCCTACCAACTAACACCACCAAATTGCCTATATGACGAATATTTTTTCAAAACACGAAATAAATAATAAATATTCCTTCTCGATTTGGAAATTGAAAATGAAGGTTTCCTAAGGGAGCCCTAGTTGTTTTGAACATTGTTCTAAAGTTTCAGCTTTCTACCATGTGTCCTATTATGTGGTCATGAAATTTAGAAGAAAAACAAAGCCTTGCTAGTACCTTTTTTTTTTAAATTAGACGATTTGAAACCAGTTCCAGTCGACTAAACGCTCCGTCTATTTCCATAATTATAGGTTTTTAGCAAGTACACAGAAATCTTAATAATTGGAACAAGTTTATCTAGATTTGTTCTATATTGTTGAATTGAAACTACAACATTTTATTATGCCCAATAACTTTGTGATCTAGAAAAGGTGGTCAGCTCTTTGCAACAACAAAAGACTTAAGTAAAACAGCTTCCAAAAGTACGATTCTCTAACATAAAAGGGAATGGTGAGAGCTTGCAAACCTTTCTTCTTCTAAATCATATTTGATAGAATCTTGATCTTTGATGAAATATTTAAAAAATATAAAAGAATCTTAGAAGAATCTACAATAAGTTCTAAAATTTCAAAATTAAAAACAGAGGGGCTCAATCCACACACATCGCATTTTTCCTGTTCAATCGTTTTATGTATAGGATACATGATACAAGTCTGTAGCTTTCAAACAACAATAACTTAGAATAACTAAAATTTCAGTGAGGAGGTGATTGATTGCGTGTTTTCAGCAACTTTTTAGTTCCACGAAGCTCTGTAGAGCAAACCTTACACTAATCATTGTTAGAATTACCATTATCTATCAATGATAGCTCAGTTATTTTAACCAAACTCTAAGCCTTGAGCACATTTTAAACTTGCTAAAAAAATATAAAAAAATGCTATATGAGTATTACAAGGAATCAGAAGTAACTAAAATCCTTTAACCAAAATAGTAATGCATCTAAAACCTGTAACCATCTTGTTCCTATTAGAGGAAGACTATATGTTTCAAAACCTAGTTTGAGCAATATTTTGCCAACTTCTAATCTGTGTTAGAAATTCTGTGTAAGTTATCAAATAAAATTAAAGCATCGAGTTGCTGATATTTGCCACGTTTAAGGGCTCCTTGCCTGTCTAAAGTAAAACATTTAAAAAGTTATCCTTGTAACTCTCTTTAACTAAACTTTCCATGAACCATATGAAACGGCCATTATTTTCTTAGAAGTTTGCTTAATTTTTTGATTTTTTGGCATAATCTTTGATTGAACCTAGTAGACATCCCTACATTCCTTCAGATTTCGATCACTGCGTCCAACGGCACCCTTCCTTGCACAGGGAAAGCTATAAGATCAAGTCAAAAGGATTAAAAACGTTGCCAAATATAATGATTTACGGAGAAATCCTAGCAAAAAGATAGTAGAACTAAGCAATTCTATGATCAGATTCACTCAGGATGGCAATCGGCCTACGTAATTGGTTTGAAATAAATGAAGATATAAATAGATATAGCACAAAGGTCACAATATACAAGTAGCACTGTATGTTTTATAAATCTACGGTAATTATCCTCAACTAATCTCATATATTACCTAAGTTATGTCGATTAAAAATAATATGTTTTTTTTTTGTGTGACGGTCGTCATTCATCACTTCATTAAAGCTATTATCTTTCCCACAATAAGCTGTTTGTCTAATAGAAATAATACGCTTTAATAGCACTCATTATACATACTTTACTCGCAGCATGCATGCATGTACTTTCGCGTAGGTCCTCCTCGTTTATATTGTACGGAATAAAAAGCTTCTTCTCGTTTACGATTCGTCTCATCGATTCAGGCTCCGGCATTTTACAGTTAATCTCAACCTTTCTCTGCTTCCCTTCTAACCGTAAAATATTCATTTCCACCTACACGCTCTTGAACGTATTATAATTTGAACTTCTCTAATCTTTCCTGTGGGATGCTCGAAGCGATTCTTTTCCGACTTAATAGGGAATAACGTACTGTAATCATTGTTATTATGTAATTATTGGCAACATATGAATGTCTAGTTTGTTATAAAGATATTTTGACACGCCTTCAATTTATATTAGTTTATTTAATCTAAATCATCATTAGATTGTGTTATTTAAACTTAAACAGCCTCCACTAAATTTTGTTGCATCTGTTCGTCTTTAAGTTATTGATTTATTTTAGGCATATTTAAAGGCTTTTAATACAGAGGATTTAATCAAACGAATACTACAACTATTATACTGTGTAACATAAATATACACTTCCAATATAATATTGGGAATGCAAATTAGTGTTGCCTAACGATACAACATCACCAATACAAATCTCTAAACGATTACGACTGCAACCATCAGTCAATATTGACATGGACCATTAATAATTAACGGTTAATACTGTCAGTGACCAGTCGTAAATCATCTAGGATAATGGCAAAATATTTTGTCAATTTTGGCGTGGCCACAGCAGATTTATGACCAAGATTAAGCGCTGCATTGGCGTTATAAATAAATCCCTCGAAATAAATGTTTTGAACTGCATCGGTCACTACACATACATATATAATGTTGAGGAAGGTGACGCTCTAGCAGACAGAAATAGAGGAAAAAGAAAACAAATATAAGGCTAGCCAATATTTAGCTTACGTCCGAGTGCAAATATTGAGAATTACGATTTTCTGGGCTATTACAAAAGCGACAAAGTATTGTGTTTACACCGATATAATTGGCTTAAGCACGTGTTTCTGTCGTGAAACTTCATTCGAAGCAGACGTAAATAATTTAATTACGCAATACATCTATATACAAGCGACATAATTTGTGTACATGCATAAATGAATATACAGGGTGTATTTGAAATAAAAGTAAAGACTATGAAAAATGGAAAGATATTATTTTATTAAACTTAAATCCAAAATATTTTGCGCAAATTCCTTCCCAGTGACGAGAAAAAAAATCACAAAGATAGTTATAAAATCTTAGTCGCGCCACTGTCAAATATTTTCGAACGAATATATGAAGTAGCAGAGGGCAGGTGCAGCGACAGGCGATGTTTATCGTGTGCACAATTGAAGTCTTCATTCAAAGCTATTAAAAAAACTGACACATCAGCGTTATCTTGTAGTTTTTTATAACATCGGCAGCTGTTCTTGCGTTAGATTGATCAAGGTAAACATTCTCGATTATTACAATTTATAAGGGAGATTTTAATTTTGACATTTGCGTCGTAATTGAACAATTTTTTTTTTGGATTTTTATTCTACGTAATTGTATCTTACCATTCTTAATATTTCTTACTTTTATTTCAAATACAGCCTGTATATATGTACAAGCAAAACTAATATATTCAGCTTTTAGGAGTAGTTTGCGGCTAAAGCATGCGCGCCCTTGATTAATAAGAAAACCCGCTTGTCCAGCGAAAGATCAACAAGGTGTAAACGCTGCCATCCGTACAAAATTCAAATGAAAATTTAATTGAACCTCGGTTTAGGGAACGTTCGAATTTCCAGCAGGATTCAGTCTACACTGGCGGAGAAACTTCTCGGGGATAATTGCTATCATAAATATGGGAAAACGGAACGACAACAAATTGAATGGGCAATTTAGCGTAAAGATGTAATGGTGAACGGGTAGGTGGGCCGATATCGCCTTAAACTACATAAATTTTACTTAGTTTTTGAAAATTACCGAGTCCGAAGTATAAGAAATGGCTGCTCTTTGTCAGGATACTGTTAGATTTAAGGCTTTTAAATCGTATAAGACGGGAATATTAAGTAAATTAAAGAGATATTCAAGCACTCAATCTTCTTTCTCGATGTTCTAAATCTAAATAAATGAAAATTCTCTTCAAACTGACAATATTAATAAATGGTTAAAAAATAAAACAGAAAAATAAGTAACCACGGCAAAATAAAATTTTATTGAGCACAGTCTGTAAGGCACTTCTTTATGCTGGTTGAAAATTAATGAAAAGCCCAAATGTTTTCTTCGCAAAACTGAAAAAAGCTTAATGACGAATTAAGTTGTTATGGAATTTGAGGAATTTGTACGTCAACACATATCTTAGAAAATAGAGACAATAGATTCAAATATTATTCAAGAAAAATAAAGCCAAAATTTTCAATCAAGCGAAGGCCATGTGGATACTACATCAGGTATGCTCCAGGGACCAATACTGAGGCCTTTACTGCTTGTTATTTACATAAATAACATGGAACTCAAACCTATACTAAATATGATGTGATACGAGTGTACTTCATAGGCTTGTGTATTGGTTTGTATCAAACAAAACCTTTTGAAATATTGTGTTCTTGGGGGGTGTTAAACGAAAACAAACTCAGGTGATATTTTAATTCTCATATTACTTACTGACTAGTTTTACGGGATCCAGATGTTAATCCGAGGTCAAACAGCATTTTGAGACACAAATAAAGTCCTTAAATAACAATAAATTTTAATAATTCACCACAATTTTATTGTATTAGATTGTACTAGATTGAGATTGAAGTCCCTGGAGTTTGGAGAATTGTGACAGCAAGAGAAGTAAAGCAGACATTTCCTTGCTGACATAATGGATATTTAGATAATCGGAAGACTCATTAAAGATGTTTTGGCACGTGATGTAACTGATGATGACAAAATCCAACAATTTAGTGGTTATCCGGGTAAGGATTGTGTTTTGGTTCGTAGAGAAATAAAGGCTTCTGTCTATGATACACATTACAGGCTTTGGACTTCTTTCATACTGTCCACGATTAGTGGACCTTCCTTTGACTGCGGACTACTGTCGTCAATGCTTGAACTAGTACAGAGAACGGAAGCATTGGGCAGCAGAATGGCATAATGTCGTCTTCAGCGACGAATTGCGATTCTGTCTAGGTATGCAGGATATATATAGAAGGGTGCGACACTGGCGTGGAGAACGATGCCATATTGGGTTTGCTGTTGAGAGATATATATACAGGAGTGTTGGAGTAATGGTTTGGGGGGCTATTGCTTATGGTAGCCAATCACCACTTCTGTTTATTCGAAACAGTATGAAAACTGCGCGTTATGTTGCAGATACCCTACAAACCAGTTTACTGCCTTATCTAGTTGGCCGCCCACACATTGCTTTTCAGCAAGACAATGCACGTCCCCCGTCGGCGAGCTGTAGACTTTCTCCAAAAAACTGGCATCGAACATATGTGGGATATCATGGAGAGAATTCTGTCCACTTTACACCATCCTCTACAAACTTTGGCGCAGTTAATCAACGAAGCTCAAGTTGCTTAGAACAAGGTGCTACGAGGTCGCCATCACATTTCCAAAAAATCAAGTTAAACAAATGATTCCTTCTGGGTGTAACAGTTTTAATGTCACTGAGTATAATTTGTCTAGTGAAGACTTCCACAGTAAAAAAGGTTCCGTATTCCTAATATTGGCTCACCTCCTCATACGCCACTACTTTATCTTTTTATCGGTTTCCAATCGACTCCTAACATTTCCAAACTTAGTAAGTTAAGTCTGGAGGAGACTAACGCACTTGATCATTGAGATATATCGTTCCGAGATTTCGCAATAATATAGTGAACAATGTTTTTACGACGATTCCCGCAGCATGAGAAATATAAATCAAAGCGCTTACAAATATATACACAGACTTTCTGTCATGGGAAAATAGTTTTTCTCTGGCAACTACAATTTACACCCGAATAAACTCCCTTTCTTTACATCCGAAAACAAAGCAACAAATAAGGATCCTCGCAGAACGAAAACAGCTAAACAGAATCGAATAAATACCAATTTTGTATCCATTGGAGAATGCTAGAAAATTAAAAGTGTTTGCATGTTCCAGCGTAATAAATTAAATAAACTATTTGTAGGTGTATGTGTATACATCTATGCACGTAGGTTTGAACATATATTAGGGCGAGAGGATAAACTAGAGAGGGAACAACAACATTATTGCGAATTAACGTGAGCGCGTCGTTGGAAAAGCTCGTTTTTCGTTATTTAAGAGGTTGCCGTAAGTACACAGGCACAACGCAATACCGCATTACCGAGGTCTGGTGAATGTCTCGTCCAGCTATTACCCGAGCGAAAATTGTTTTACCGCAAACAGTGGTTTTGTAGTTTGCAAAAGGAAAAACTGTAAACATCCAAACGTAAAATTGTAATAGGAACAGATAGGTTTGTACATTACGATCATTTTTATTACCGTTAATATTAGATAGTTGCAGTTAAAGGTTGCTTCTGTCAGGAAGTAATAGTCATAGGAAGTTTTACGAGCTTATTCACTTGTCTTGAGTACCTAAACCAGTGTCACAGAACAAATTAAAAAAAAAATCTTTATTTCGAAACTTAAAACTAAGAATTCCAAAAATATTCACTTGAAGAGAAACCAACATTATCTGAAAATGGATATCTCACGGATTACAACTTAGGAGTGCCCGAAGCGACACGTTTAAAAATGATAAGTATGCACGACTAGAACCTATTAAGATATACGGTCAGGCATTGTTTCGGCGATATCTTAAAATTTATCCTCTTACGTCCTTCGCCGGTTATTAATGGGTTTAGTGTTAAATTGCAACGACCGCAACCTAGCGCAGGCTAATTTGCCGCTATCGGGGAGCAATTTATTTTGCGGCCAGGTAAATGGAGAAGCATTTGGTCGACATTGCATTAAAACAAATTAATTAACAGGAGTTCATTTATTATTCGCGTCCCCCGTGGGATTTTGTTTGTGGTACCGAAAAATGGAAATTGTTGGAGGAATGAGCTTCCGCTTTGGTGGTAAGTTTGATTTGTCACACGCGATGTCAAAAATCATATTTAACAAAGCTATTTAAATTGTGTAAATGAGTTTTGAAATCAATTTTAGGATGTTCTCAATGTATACATATACATATATGCACCGTTAGAGACTTTAAAAATTTTAGTAAATAATACCGAAGTTTTGTTTTGCGGATTTGTAACTTGCTAATTGTTTTGTATAATTTTAGAGCTTTTTGAATCAACCGATTTCTCTCCTATGTTTAATTTTTAACAATATAGTACAGTAAGTATGGTTGTAGAAATTTCCTGAACTGTATTGCTTGTCAATACTTCCAACTTAGTCTGTGTGAATTCATTGCTTTATTATAAATAATTTTAAGCCATTAATTCTATCATGGTGGTTTTATTTCACCGTAAATTTAAATGAACAGGCCAATCGACTTTGCTAAAAAATACTTAAACATTTTTTTGAACTTCATGGGAATGATTTGTAACTTGGTAATTTCCAGAAGCAAATCCTGTAGTTTCTTAATTTTATGATTCTTATTTATTATCTGAAATTTATCTAGAATACAATTCAAGACCTTTTCCCAAAAACAACATCTGTTCATATACAAACAATTTTTATACATAATCGATACCGTTTTACAGTGGACGGTTCCAAGTTAACGTTGGTGATTAACATGTATCGTATTCCCGAATTCATTGCGACAATTTCAAAGATTAAGGTAACCAACGTTATTAGAAGTAACAATTGTTTTATCCACGTTTTACCTTTATAGATGCCAAATTATAGACGAAAAGATATGGAAAATCATAGTGAAAGGCTGTGAAAAGGGTTTAAGTTAACGAGAATTATCTAAAAAATATGAAATCTCAAAACCGGGTGTGAAAAATTGATAAAAATAAATCATAATGAAAAAAAAACCACTCCCAAGGAGAATGCGTCCAAACTTGGTTAATTTGGTTAGCAAAAAGTGTTGGGCGAAACCTTTCATTTGCAAGAAAAATAATGCTAAACGACTTGAATTCGCATGACAGTACATTGACAAACCAAACGACTTCTGGACAAAAATTATTTGGGGTGATGAAATGAAATTTGAGATTTTAAACCCGAAAATATGCAACAGACTCTGGAACGGTAGATCTGAACGATGACAAGAATGGTTCTTGCAGCGGACAGTAAAACATAGTGATGGTAGCTTAATGTTATCGGGTAGTTCCTCCAAGTCTGGTGTAGGAAATTTAGTAGCAATTGAGGTAAGGTTGACTGGTGTAGCCTACGTAACGTTTCTGCACGAAAATCTACAAGCTTCTCTTGATAAAATAGGGTTGGAAGAATTTATTTTCACGCAAGATAACGACACTAAGCATAAAAGCAGAGTTGCTGTGCAATCCCTTGGAGGCTGTTAGGTGTTAAGAAACTCAAAAGAAACATAGGAGGTTTCGTAAATTATCAAATGCAATATTTTTTTCTGAAACGTTGGAAATAAGGTTCTTGTACTTTAATAAAAAAAAGCATATCCTGATGTGCGGGAAAACAGTGGACAAACCGTTCTTCATTCTTAAGCAAGGGCAGGTTTTCCAAGGTATTTATTCTCACAGGTTTTCTCGCCCTCAAAACCTATTAATAAAATTCAACCAAGAAATTTGGTTCAGTATATTACTTTTAGTAGCATTGAAACAAGAAAGCAGGAAAGTTTTTAACTATTAGAAAACAATTAGTGAGATTATTTGAGTATGTAGCCACTTATGTACATACCTACATATTTATGTAATCATTTCGTTATTAGAATTTAATCTAAACCCGTCCGTATAGCGCAAACCTAATATCGCTAATGAATCCCAACGTAAACAGAACGATACGTAATTGAACACAATCTTCGAGTATTAACATCCTCTACTGGTATATATGTAGTAGATACTGCGAATCCTGAATGTGAGATAGGTCAAGGCAGTCGGCGATATGATATCCAAACCTATTGATTTATTTTCCGCCGAATCAGCAAAATATTTACTTCTAAAACTGTAACGTCCCACCGCAAGCTTTCTCGAATTATCTCGTCTCTTTCAATTCCTTCTTTCAAAGAAATTATTTTCGCATTAGTCTATATTGTTGGACGTTATTGAAAAAGAAATAAGTACATTTATCCTGATTAACTTTAGCATCTACGCTACGCGAACATACAAGCCAAATTCAGACTATAAATTGTTAGATTCCTGAAGTAAATAAGTATCTATTTAGAAGCGCGATACCTATACGAAACTGACAGTAGAAGATTTTGCGTCATAGAACGTCATTATCTCGTAGCGGAATTGCTATTTGCAGTTCTTAATGTGCATGTAATGCATCTACGTGCGCAGTAATGTGGTGGAATTGTCACATAATTACGGCAATTCAGATTTGAATCGGAGGAAATGCTGTCAATGATAAAAATTTATATTTTTGAGATACAGTTTTTTATTGGGTTATAGGCACTTTTGTTATCACAGCAAATAGTTTGTTGCTGCAGCTGTAAATGACACTAGCACTAAGTAAATAAAATTAATGAGAACTAGCGTTAAGGCTGTTAAATATGACATTATTACTCTACATCCCAAGAATATGATTAAATATTTCATCTTGATTACTATTTCTTTCATTTATGTTTGTTTACATTTAATTTCTTATCAATTTCCGTTAGTAGAGTTCTAATTATAATCACTTATTCCTTCCGTAAGTTTTATACAAATATTTACCAAAGAAGAATGAATTTTTATGGTTAAAAAGGATAGGATTTTAAAAATGCTTTATCTACATACGACAAATCTTTCTCGCGAAATATTAGATATAGTTACTGGAATAGACATTCTGCACTGAATAAGGTCAATAACCCCACGATCTTGCCAATTTTGCCAGCTTAAAAAACAACTTATTTAATTTCAAAATGCAGTTGACAGCAACCCTGAACCAGATAAGCTGGCTTGTACATAAATCATCTCTCCAAGCATCTTATTCGTCTTATTTTCTAATTTTGCAAATAATGATAACCCGCGCAAACAAAGTTGACAATTAGGTCTTAATTAAGAAGAAACATTCCTGCAAATGTTAGAAAAAATAAAACATCTGTTATTTCGGACATAATTAATAAACAAAATGCGTCTTAACTTTTACAACAATCGCAAACTTTCATGCACAGTTGAGTTCCCTAAGAGATTAATTCAATAAAGTTTCCCAATATGTACATATTTTTTAAATTATGACGTGACCTTGTATATACGTTAACGAAAGGAAGTATATCTTGCATTAAATCTTATACGCAATAACCACGAATAAAGATCTTTATTTTAGGCAATTTCAAATTGTCTATTGCGTAAATTTAAATTTTAAAGTAATGTAAGTTAGCGGGGAAAAGAATATAATTTACTTGAAGATATACAATAAACATCTCTTTGTCAAAAAGTACGTACAAGTACAATTTAAGGCGATTATAATTCTGTGGGGAACCGAACTTACTATCATTTATATGCTAATCTGTTTGTAACCTTGGCTTCAACACCGTTCGATTCATATTAATTTGGTAATAAAAATGTATACGTGGGAGATATAACAAAAAATGAAATGTTGTAAGCATGTTCACGGTACAAACAGAACGATTAATATGAAAATGCGTTTGTTTAATTCGTGAGTTTGTATCAATACCAATCATTATAAGTAACGAATCAGCTTACGCTAGTCTAGATACATGATAATAAACAAATATAAATAGATCTTGCTTCCGAAGTATGTACATAATTCCGTAATTTCCATATGACAATAAATATAAATTAAGCGAATATTAAAAGTCAACGTCATTTAATGTCGCAAGCATTAGTACTTCCTTACTATGTCCAACTTTTCGATTAAGGTATCAACGACCATAAACAAAAACCATGGTGGTACTCAAACAGATGCGTAGAAAACATACCAGCACCAGTTACCTAGTACCAAATCTTTTATTGCCAGATATAATTAATAGAAGAATAATCAGCTAAATATAAGTTGTTTAATTGGGCTAAAATAGAACCAAATTTCGAGCAATACTGACCATTCAGAGATATTTAGCAAAAAATCCTCGCCCAACCAAGCTTTAACAGTTTCTGAAATGTCAATTACCAAATCTTTCACACAACCACCACTCTAAACGCAGTAGTAAAAAAGGTGGTGGGTGGGTGTTCTGCCAAAAGGTGGCATAGACCTATATCTATGAAACTTTTTAGTATGCAGTAAATTGGGGCTACTTCCTCGTATGATTTCTACAAATCCTACTTAATACAATGGTTTAAGCACTGATTGGCGAGAATTATAATGATGACTTGCGAGAGAAGTTTTAAAGTACGTGGCAGAAATTGTCTCCTGAATTAGTCAATTAAATTAAAATGTCAAGTGCGACTGGTTACAGCACATTAGCACCAAATGTATTCTGCCGTTTCTAGATCTGCTTGGCATAAACGTCAGACTTAATGATCAGCTATTCCAAGCTTGTATAGATGGTATATCATGGCAGCATGACTGTCAAAAATCCTACCAGTCGTCCAAAGTTCCTTTTACTGGAAAATAGCACCATCTTTGCTAACTAAAAAGTGGCTTTGCCTGCTTTTGTTCTGGCGTATTCTGTCAGTGGGAGGTCTTTCTGTTATCTTCCTATCTGTTAATTGCTTGCTTTATGTGGCTCTTTTGCAAAATCAACAGAGATAGGGTCCAATAAAAACCATTTTTGCTTTTTCTTCTCTTCCACCTTTTCGTTTCCTTGAACTCCCTGGTGGCTTGGGCTTTTTGAAGAGAGCCAGGATGTCCCACCTACGTATAAAACTAATAAAAAAAATATGAGGAAACGTATCCAAAATTCTGCTGCTGGACCAGCAATTGAATTGGTTTGTTATTTATGTATAATTGATGCCTAAGTTTGTGAAGTTTTCTTTATAAAATTGGTCATCTTTAAGTTATTAATAAAGAATCATGTGATGAAAGCTATAGTTAAAAAAGAACATCTAAACGAAGCATAATTAATGTAATTGTGATTTTTGTTTATTTGTATAATATTCGATTTCATGATGTTATATTACGCTCAATCGATAGTTTTGACAAACCAAAGCCTGAACCATTCGTTCGAAAACAGGTCTTTGTACAACGCTAAAGAGGACTATAACAACGCAACAAATTATACCAAATGGTGATCATGAATACCGCTGATACAGAATATGTACGGCTAATAAAAGCGATTTATCCATTGCCAATTTTGCTATTTTGCGTGAGTTAACTACCACAGAAAATATGGCGAATGACTGAGATACTCTCTGTGGCTCTATTTATAGGACTTTGTCGATCCTTTGAGGTTCCAGCTCAAGAATATGATTAAAGTGGACAATAATGGGGTACCACCATGGAAGTAATGCTACTTAGAAGTTACTACTATGCCAAAGCTCCAACGACTGCTATCAAGATAAGACAGAGAATTATACCAATTAATAATTTCTTTAAAAGTATGATCCTGTGTAACAAATATAATAACAAATTCTGCACATAAAAATATCATCTCTATCCAATTTCCGTATTTTTTCAGCTGGAAATCTTATGAGTTAGTTCTAAAATGAAGGATTTCTCTATTAATTTATTGCAGCCTGTAATAATCGCACACAATGCTTTAGATTGTAATTTAGCAAGTATGCTAAAGTGTTTTTGGAGAATATTATTTATTATGTTATCATATTAATGTACTCTATGATGAAATCATATAAAATTTAATACATATTTGCTTATCACCGTCATTTTTATTAATGCTAATCATCATAAAACAATTAATGGTATCATAAAAAAGCTGATACAATAAAGGTAACCATCTGGCACAGTTTAGGTAACCAGTTGCTTAATTTGCAGTATTTGTAAAGAGCTGCAAATCTAATTTTTCGAAGTACATCTTTTCTGCTAATTTATGCTATTCACATAGTTTTCTTTATATTAAGGTGACCTGAGCTTCATTTGTTTTAGAGAATAATCATACGTTCCACTACAAAGATAGCTAAAGTAATAATCAATTTCAAGACGAAAATTTGGATAAATGTATGTAGAAATGTGTTTTTTTCGTGTCATATTAGAAGGGAACTATTTATTTAATAAATGTGATGGCTATTAGATAATGTCTATCAATGTATTATCTAATAAATGGATCTCTTGTCATCCCAAAAGTTGCAAACTCAATCAATGTAATCGCTATCAGAATAGGCTACGCCCAATAATGTAATACAGAAATATTATTAAAGCAATCGGCAGGAGTTGCCATAAACGGAAGTAGATATTTCTTAAAAGTTGAACAGATCCATTTTTGATTGGATCTTTTATTCGCAATGTATATCCTTGACATACTCTTTAGAATGATTTAAACAATCTAATAACAAAATATTAATCTAAAAGTTTCCATTCGCGTTCCGAATACATATTACAATAAATTAGTGTATTATTTATTTAACTTTGAGACGCAGTTTAATCCCTAACGATTTTGGCAAGTTTTCATACTGTTGTGGACAAAATTTATTACACCAGCGAACAACAACCTAAAGATATGCAACATTTGTCGGCGTAATAAAATGTAATAATATGCTAAATACTTCATGCGATTATCACATCGTCTCAAAGTAGAAATAATCTCACGTGTATTGTGCTACTAAAATAAATACAAAAATACATAATAAGCAGTTTATGAGACTTCAATTAAGCACCGTTATTTTATGGCATAAAACGAAGGCATTGCTATTTATGTTTTCTAAGGTCAAGGACAATTAAACGTTTTTTAGCGAAAGAATGTGCTTAATGAGTATGGATAAATATGGAAAAAAAATGGTACTTTGGTATTCATATAATGTTGCCTTTGCAAATACAAATTCCACTTCGAAAATAAGAATAAACAACAACGTTGTACCTACTACTCGGGATACGTATTTCTAAAAATAATTCCCAAAGTTTTATAAATTATTAGTTATCTAAAGATAAATAAAAAAAGATATGAATGCATCAAAATAATGTAATAAATTTAATCTAATGGATGTGTTATGTACTAGGATGAGTAACATAAAATACTTAACGTGCGAGAAAATATTCGTAAATATTTTTATATTTAAGCCATATGGTAAAAATATGATGTAATAATTATGCATACGGTTTTCCTGGTGATAATCTTAAGTGATTTTTATGTAAAATTACAACCTTGTACGTAATCGATTCAATATACCAAAATTATGAAAAGCAACAAGCACCAGAAAATACTGTATGTGGTGTTAGTCATTTGAAAATTACTTTAATTACCATTCCGTAACTCTCAATAGCGTAACGATTTAATGATGATATGGTTGTTACAGAAACGTTTTAACTTAACCAATTACTTGAAAATATTTTTAGTGCTGACGAATCTGGTCTCCTTTTTAAGTGGTTCTCAAATAAAACATTGGCTTTTAAAGATGACATATGATTTGGGCGATAGTATAGTAAATTGGAGATAATCAGCCTCTGCAAAGTTAGTGCGTCAATTTCTTTAGTAAAGTTGTTGATAAAATTTAAGAAAAAGGAATTGAAAAGATAGAATGCCAATTTCTAAAATCGCAATAATTTTGGAGTTGCCGAATCGTGCCTTTTAGGACAAGCATAATGAAATGACCAAAACAGATTTAACCGCAAAAAATAAAGACTAGATGTATGTACAACAAACCATATACCTTACTATAAGAATTGATTGAAGCAGCACACTAACATGTACGCATGTAAGTACATAATATGTAGTAAACTAAGCTACAAATTAGTTCTTTTTTCTAGTTAATTGGCCAAACTATTACAAGCTTGAAGGCAGAAACACATCAGTTAGGTAAAAACATAAATTTTGCGGAAATGATCAAATACTTAGGTACGACTTTTTGGCTTAACCTATCATGAGATCAGTTAGAACTCCAGATTTCCAAATTAATTTAGCTGTATCAGACATTATATCAGAAAACGTTTACTTCTCAGGATTAGCATGTAGTTATGACACGATAACAGAATTTAGATATTGACTTATACTTATTCTTAAAACCAGGAATGTATGGAATGGTAGAATGTCAAAATATTATCAGAAGATTGAAAAGAAGACAGCAATTATGTAAAAAGATAAATATAGCTATAGACTTTTTGGTTTAGCTTCATGAGAAGGTATGTAATGCTAAAATGCTGTGGTACAAGGTTTAAAGCATTTAAGGTTAAAATTAGAAGGGTGGGTATGAAAATTTGCTCAGGCAACTTTTTTATTTCCTGAACTATTTTGTTGTCCATAAACTCCAAATAGCTCAGACATCTATATCGTTTATTGTACACCACATATAAATTCTTTTCTGTCAGTTCTGAAAACTTGTTTGACTTTTATATTGTTGTGGTCGAAACAACTGTTTAACACTGAGGAAGTGTCAATCATAATATGCATTAAAAGTCGCAGTACAACAACCTAAATTCTAGGCACAAATTTATAGTTCATGCCTAAGGTTTGCTGGTAGTTGAGGACGCAATTTTCACAAGTGAGGTAAGATTATACAATACAAAGGTGTCAAACTTTCACGTCCAAACGTTAGTGCAATCTTAAGCATGGACTATGACTATAGTTCTTTAGGGGGACTGTTTCATGATTTGAATTTTTCAAAATGTTGTTAAAACATCAAAATTATAGAAAAAAAAA
>SMLS01057979.1:0-23743 GCA_004785975.1 Popillia japonica
TTTTTTTGTTGCATTAGTGATTTTAAGTGTTAAAATACTTTTGATAACTAACGTTTATATTTGACAAGTAATATTGTCACCCTATTTTTGACAGCTGTCAAACTAGTACACTTATTATGCTTTCTTCTATTTTAGTAGTTTGATAGTATACTCTCTTTAATTCTATATCTGTAAATGTAAAAATATTTTAGACAACTGTCACATTGTAAAACAACAATTTATGTTTAGATTTCATAATTACTTCTCTCACAATATTTTTGACACCTGTCAATTTATAAAGGCAGAAATTCCGATACTTGCAAGATATTGCGATCTTTCTTGAAGCTACCACACATAATTTCGTGCTATTTTGGTGGGTATGAATTTTTCACAGTGTTAATGATTGCAACTGTCAAACTACTCATGATAGTTGTCAAGCTGTAAAACACTATTTTCTGTTTCAGTACTTAAAGGGATTCTAATTTTTCATGAATTTCTCAATGGTGAAACATTTTCTGTTAAAACTAAGGGAGCACAACTATTAAGAAAACTTCAAATACAAAATTATACAATAATAAATTTATTATTGACGTAAAAGACTTAAATCTGAAATCTTGTAGTCCACTGGAAAATCACCTTCACAATTTTATTAACCTCTGCTTTTAGTTCTAAAGTTCCCAAAAAACAAGCAAGGACTTTGTCTGGACTATAACGAGTACTGAATAACAACATTAATCAAATGGAAAAGTTAACTTATCAGCTTATAGCATGTACTTTCAATTTTAAATAATACGATACGTTTGACGCAATCAAAATTTTATATTAAAGCCGACTAATTTAGAATTATCTCAATAATTATATCAATAATATAAACGTTGATAATTTACATTTTATACGTAAATAAGTATAACTTATTCCAGTATTTATGATATACTTAACACCCTGTAGGTAAAACGCATACGTGCACTTATTGTTCGACATTGTCAACTCAATAGAAAACAAAAACTGCAACGTCAACAAGTCTGCTAATATAGGAATGTTTCGAATCAGCATCTACAGTAAACAATTATGAAAGTTTGCACTTCTTATTTAAACAAAAAGTAGAACTTTTAATAGAAAAAAAATAATGATCAAGGCAAAAAAAGAATTAAGATCATCTTTCTTAAAACGATGTCGTTATCAATATATGTACATATTTATATATTGTGCGTGGATTTGCAATTTGTGCTAATTGTTAGGAGTATTGTTCTATTGGAAAATATTAACGGCATATATTTTTTTAAACAATACACATTTAAATTATCTATCTAATAGAGAAAGGTCCTTTAAATTTTATAAAAGAGAATACATATAAAGAAATTTCTTTAACATCAGAAAAACTAAATACATTATTACATTGGTCAAACTAAACAATATTTAAAAAAACCGCTAGGGTTTCAGTAATATTCAGTAATAGCATTTCGGAGTTTCTTCAGTAAAGCTGTAATTACTGAAAGCTGCTCCAAGATACATACTTACAGTGTGCCAAAGTTTCAATTTTTCATTTAGCTCTAGGCCATCAAGGGATTGAAGGTAACGAAAAGGCAGATACCAAAGTGGCAGCAAAAGTTTCTTTTATTGGAGCTGATTCCTGTTGTGGTCTACAAAACAGTCGCATAGAACAAGCAATTAACAAATGGGCGGACTACAAAAAGAGGTCCTATTGGCGGAATACCCCAAGACAAAAAGCAGGCGAAAAGACTTTTACAGGATCGCCTAAGTTAGCAAAGATGGTGTTATCTTTCAGCAAAGGGAATCTCGGATTATTGGCACACTATTTTTAAACAATGTTAAGAACAACTAGAACATCATTAAATGAACTTCCAAATTCCAACTTCCAAAATATTGAAATTCTGTTTTTCTTACTTATTTAATTTAGTTCATGGACAGTAGAAGACTACACTTTTGCAACAATGTTTAGAAGACTAGACAATCTAGAAAAAACTTTAAAATATCCAATCTTAAATAGGAGGAGCAAGGAAGGGTTGGGTAATTTTTTTGTCAACAGTTTTTTAATGTAATTTTGCAAACAACCACCAAAATTTATAATTTCTTGCTGGTGAATCTTCTCATAATAAGGCTCAAAACTCAAGATTAAGAAACTGCACAGTCATCTCAAACCCACGAATTACTATTTAACGACCCAGAGAATGAGTTAAGTTTCTGAAGTTTTAGAAAAATCGTTGAAGATACACAACCCTAAACTCATAAGTCTATTCATCCAAACATTGCCAAAACTCATTGCAGAAATTAGGAACTCAGTAAAATGAAGACCCAAAAGGTAACTAGACATCGGAGTCGGCGGGACTCATTCGTCAGAAAGAAGGCCCTAATACACATCAGTTCATAGGCTAGAAAATTCAGAAGAAGTCTCATTCAAGAAGCTTCCATTTGCTTATCTAATGATCCAAACTGTTTTCGGTGATGTGTGATGGCAGCAATTCATTAAAGACTTTCTTCTACACTAGTGTTAGCCTATCTACGCAGCAATTAAAGCAATCGAGGGTGTATATGGCTCTTGTGTTTCAAAAAAGCTTTTTGAAGTTGTTTTGCTGGGTTTATTTCTGAAATAAATCTTGCCAAAATTGATGGACAACATCCTGGCATGCTTGTGGAGATACTGGTTCCCCATCTCCAGAAAAATACATAGAATTGGTGGAATATCTAATTCTTTAGTCAGATTTTAGTATATAATTCATTCAACAAGTTTGCTGCGATAGTGGTGCTGTCAAAACACTATTCCATATTATTTGTGTAATATCCCACAAGATTGGGTACCACATCAACAATTCTCCCAATTGATTTGGCACTACTTTCTATATTTAAAGTAATAGACAAATTGTTCTTGGATTTTTAGGCATTATCGCTACGTTAATGCCCAAAAATGCGTCTTAGGAAGGCCTTCCAAGCAATATACCTGGTATTTTTTTGCGAACCAAAGAAATCCAGATTGTATTAGTACTTTTGCACTAGGTACCATATACTGCAGCACTGGTGGATCTGGCACTGGTGGTACAAAGAACAATGGACCCAATGTTGTTTCCTGCGGCACTCCTGAAGTTGTGCGATGCTTCTCGCAGAAATGGCCACAATTTTTTTTCGATGCCCCCCGAAAATTGGGATACATGATATTAGAAAATTTAATAAATATTTACGGTTGGCTGGAACTAGAAATCCAGCTTAATTGGAGGTAAATCTAAACTTCTGGTAATTCGGCGTAACTCCAGAACTTCTAGTTGAGATACCTACTTTTTCAGCTTATGAATTACTTTAGGCACATCATCTACCATCTTTGTTCTTAAATCCTTTTCTCCTTTTGTGTGCAAAGCTTACAATTCATTTATATCTTGGAAGCAAATCACACTGGTACTGGTGGCTTGAGGGGCTGCTCAAAATTCAGCAATCTTTCGCCAAAATTAGAAGTAAACGGTCATGAATAAGGAACCTAACTTGAAAAGATTAGCTAGAAGAATCCAGCTGCAGATTCTTATGCATACTATGATTCAGAGAATTGACATTGGCCTTCTCCAGGAGATAGCCTCTTGTTAATTGGTACTTTTATTAGTACTTTTGCACTAGGTGACATATACTGCAGTCCTGATGGATATGGCAGAGTGTCTCTTCTTTCCAATCGAAGTTTGGAAAATTATCTTTCTGTAACAGTTGAACTCTTTATCCCAAAACATTGCCAGATGAAGGACTCTATACGCTTAGACATATGAACGTTGACTATTCAAGAAAGTATGCTGTTCAGTAACGTCTTGAGGACGGCCTTCACAGGTTTCCACATCTTGTGTAAAGTCAGCTAATATGGTTCAACGGTTTCAAGTATGAAATCCAAAGAATAGTGTTTTCCAAACCGGGGATTTTTGTTCAAAATCCAGATGTCTAGACGCCTTTACTATTCACGCAAAGTTGCTGATCACAATATCTTGGAGAGGACCTTTCGGGTAGGGAAACTTAATCATTTAACAGTTTGAGGAATTGAATGCAGACACTCCTTCACCTATGACCCTTTAACATGGTTTTGCGTATGATTGGTGTTATTTTCTCATTTATGTCCGAAATCCAGATCTATAGAGACCTGGGCAGAACAACTTTGTCTACTCACACAAGGATGAAGACCAGTAAAAACTTGAAGAGACCTTCTCGATCTCTGGAAAGCATTTAAAGGAGAAGAATCAGGACATGGCATCCATCCTTCTTTAAAAGGCGTAGGCGGCCTGCACGTAATACCTTCATTCTGTCTGCAGAATTCGATAGTTTCAAGGATGAAGTGGGAAGTGTGGTTATCGTAGAACCATCCATAGAATCCATAGAACCTCTCAAGTGCGGTGTAAATCTGAGATGAATGGAAATTTCCTCCACCTCTTGCACCAGATAATAACAAATAATGGCTTCAAAGCATTACTTGAAGTGCAATTCAAATTTGCCAAAACTACCATCGCTAAACAGAATGTCACGTAACCTTCGAACGAAGCATTTTTTCCTATCGAAAATTTATCTATGGGTGGGTACTCACCGAATCCTCGAAAAAAATAGTTCTCCAAACATGACGATAACCGAAAATCAATAAACGTTTCTCTGTGTAAATAGACGAAAATCGAACAGCAAACGAGAACGAATATAGCCACGTAAATTTAGGCGTAGTTGGGCGCCGTTTTTTCCTTTCGGGAGTTTTTCCAAAAAATTTCGTCGCGTCACCGCCGGGCCAACCATGATATTTTTCGCGATGAGATAGGTCGTGGCCAATATTCATATGCGTCTTTACGTGTTTATTTGACCTTGTGAGGTACGAAAAGGTAGAGGAGAAATGCGGTTTGAGTTCCTAGTTTTGCGCAATATTTGACAAACATCGAATATATTCAATACAAACATATTTATAAGTAATCTACTGTGTATGCATTATTAGCTGGTAAAAATGTCAAAACGTCAACGTTGTGTCAATAAGGTTTTAGACAAACCCAACATTTTATTCGGCGTTGGAGCCATTAAATAATCTTTTAGGGTATTTTTTCTATTTTATATTTAGTGTTATTCAGGATTGTAGATAAGTGATAATACGTTGTCAAGTTCTCAAGTGCTCACTCAGTATTAGTTATTAATTATAATGTTAGAACTAACATGATTCAAATTGAAAATTTAATCGTCCAGATAAATATTTTAGAACTTACTTTCTACTACAACTTTCTCATTTGATTTAGTAGAATTATTCTACGATGCTATATTTTAAACACATCCATCTTTATATTCCTACATATTTTTAGAATAGTATAGTAATGAAATTGTCAATACTGACAAGAATAGACACATCGGAAAATCGCAGCGTAGTGCAAATAAACATATTGTGTTGTTGTTCACGATATTTTGCGGCCAATTTGCAAGTTTTAGAGCATATTTTTCACGATTTTAAATCAACATTAAATATGTGTTTAAATAATTTCTACTTTCCGTCGATAATTCAGTCAACTATACACGCGATGAGTTCTTTGGAGGTTACAATATAGCACGTGCTCTTGGTGTATACAGGCTATCATTAAGCATGCTCTAATAATTATAATCTTGTAGTGTTTGTGTTTTATATTTTTTTGTTTGAGGTTAAGTTTTTTGGAGAATCCCTATCTTCCCAAGCACATGATCTGGTACAGCTACTTTTTCTGCAAAATTGATCAGCGTATTTAAATGATTAAATTTGGAGGTCTTAAATTTGTTGCAATTTCAAATATTACAGTATACCAACCCCGAAAAACAGAAAAGTTCTAATTCATTGTTTCCAACATCTATGCGATAAGTGCTTATTAGTTTGAACTGTACTGCAGGCACTAGGACGAATTCGAACTTGAGCTATCGACTCTAGATGATTTGAACATAATTGTCCACAAAAAATTTATTTGGATCGAAATCTAGTGAACAAGATGGACCACTAATTGCGCCAAGATTAATACAAAATCTCGGCTACTGTATAGCACCCAATGCGACTTCTCCTAGTAAATTGAATGAATAGATGAGATGAAATGCTGCACTACACTAGGGGATGTAGCCTGCCTTAACATCCTCAACAGCTCACACCAATTACAGGAGAGATCGCCTGGTCATGAGTTATTATTACGCCTGGGGCGGTAGACCGACTTAAGATGTTGCCTTTCCGCATTTGCCACGAAATTACTACACTACTACGAAACTACTGGAAATTAACTTCAGAAAATACATACTGGGCTGCGCATTCCCGGTGTAGTATTGTAGTATTGTTATTGTATTTTAAAAGAGTAAGCTTAGATTGTTTATGTTTTGAAGTTTAGTTTGAGTTTGGAGATTGACATGACATATGTATGTTTTTGTGATATGTATTATTTAAACATTCTTTAATAAAGACATTACATTGGCGACGAGTCGGAAAAACGTGGTAATAAGAAACAACATGGAACACACATATCACATACAGCCGTTCGATCTGAGAGATAACAATAACACATCAGGGAGATGGGAAAAATGGATTGCCCGGTTTGACAACTACTTGGTAGCGACAAACATAAAGTGTGAAGAGAGAAAAAAAGCCATGCTTCTGCACTTCGCAGGTGAAGATGTTTTTGACTTATATGTGTCTCTTCCAGACCCTCCAGACAACGTTAACACATCTCCTGAGACATCATCTGAAACCTCACAAGCAACTGGTAGTTCACAAACTCTCAAAGTTTATGAATTAGCGAAACAAAAATTAAACATGTAAAAGATGTAACATGTTTCAAATGCAACCGAACAGGACACTTTGCCAAAGTCTGTTTGTCGAAAGCAGCTGAAACAAAACGTAAAGGTAAGCAATCATACGTTAAGGACAACAAACCAAGAGTCAACAATACAGATGCAGTCGAACAAAATTCAGATGAAGAATCGTTTAACATTCACATGTATTCCGTCGAAAGTACAAAAACACCACGAATTGAAGTAATTATAGACAAAACCCCAGTCACTTGCATTATTGACTCTGGATCATCAGTCAATGTGGTAAGTGCTGACACTTTTTATAAGCTTAATGACAAGCTACGCTTAAGCAAAGATAACACAAAAATCTACGCTTACAATTCCAAACAACAGCTGCCGTTGTTAGGATTTTTTGAAAGTAAAGTAAGTTATGGAAAAACTAAAACAACAGCCAAAATATTTGTTGTAAAAGGCCATTCAACACCTCTATTGTCATATGAGACCGCCGTAAAACTAGGCATTCTACACATCACTTTCTCAACTGAAATGACTGAAACAAAAATAATCAAAGACAAATTTCCTGAACTTTTCCAAGGAACTGGAAAGCTAAAAGGTAATGAAGTTCATCTGTTTATAGACCCCACAGTTATACCTGTAGCCCAAAAACATCGGAGACTACCATTTAGCATTCGCGACAAGGTCAAAGAAGAGCTTAAGAGACTAGAGCAAAATGACATCATTGAACTAGTAACAACACCAACACCTTGGCTGTCTCCCATTGTAGTAGTACCCAAACCAAACAACACAAACGCTATTCGAATGTGCGTCGATATGCGATGTGCCAACATGGCAATTAAACGAGTCAGACATTTGACACCAACCATAGACGACATCATCGTAGCATTAAATGGTTCAAAATTTTTCAGCAAGCTCGATCTTAAAGATGGCTATCACCAGCTGGTTTTAGATAAGCAGTCGAGAGGAATCACCAGTTTTTCTACACATGTAGGCACTTATAGATACAAAAGATTAAACTTTGGGATCAATGCAGCAGCAGAGATATTTCAGGATACAGTCAGGCAAGTTCTAGTTGGCATTGCAGGAGTGATTAACGTCAGCGATGATATTCTAGTTTTTGGGAAATCAAAAGAAGAACATGACGTAGCGCTCGAATCAGTACTAGAAAGACTAAAACAATCTGGTTTAACATTAAATGAGAGGAAGTGTGCTTTTATGAAAACGTCTATTCATTTCCTAGGTTTCATATTTTCAGACAAGGGCATAGCACCAGATCCGAAAAAGGTGGAGGCGATAAATAACTTAGATCCACCAAAGAACCCATCAGAGGTCAGAAGTTTACTGGGAATGTTCAATTATGTTGGTAAATTTATTCCCAATCTGGCTAGCAAAACCCAACCATTTCGAAATCTAATCACCAAAGACTGTAAGTGGAACTGGACGACTAAACATCAAAATATTTTTGACGGTCTAAAAAAACAATTGTCTGAAGCACCTAATCTAGTATATTATGATGCAACAAAAGTTATACACTTATATGTAGATGCAGGTCCACAAGGATTAGGGGCAATTCAAGAGAAGAATGGTGTAACAGAAACAGTGGCGTATGGGAGTAGATCTTTAACAGCAACGGAAGGCAGATATAGTCAGATCGAGAAAGAGATGCTGGCGATAACATGGGCAATGAAACACTTTCACATTTATCTTTTTGGCGTCAACTTCTGTTTACATACTGATCACAAACCATTGGTTAGCATTTTACAGAACCCCAAATCTAATCCTTCAGCGAGAATAGAGAGACTACGACTACGTATACAAGCATACACATTCATAACGCATCACCAAAAAGGTTCAAGCAACCCAGCAGATTATATCTCGAGGCATCCAATACAACACACAGAGTATGAACAGGCGAAAGCACAAGCGGTTGAAGAACATGTTAAATTTGTTGCAACGCACAGCATCCCCAAAGCAATGTCTTTAGAAGATGTAGAAAGAGCAACCAAACAAGATGCAGAATTGCAGAAAGTTTTAAAAGCCTTGACAACAGATGATAACACTTTGTGGAACGACTTGAAAGGATACAAAAACATAAAACACGAGATTACATCAGAAAATGGAGTAGTACTGAGGAACAACAAAATAATTTTGCCAAAAAGTTTACAAAAAAAAGCCATCGAACTCGCACACAGAGGACATTTAGGAATGGTAAAAACTAAACAACTATTACGAAGCAAAGTTTGGTTCCCAAACATTGACAAAATGGTGGAATTAGAGATCAAGACCTGTTCAGCGTGTCAAATAGTTACACCACAACATACTAGAGATCCAGTAGTTGGTACGGAATTACCGAGTGCACCTTGGGAAAACCTAGATATAGATTTCGCAGGTCCATATCCCGGAGGAAAATACCTGTTAATATTAATTGATGAACATACTAGATACCCTATTGTGGAAGTAATTTCAGCATTAGATGCCCAAACTGTTACAAAGAAATTGAGGCATATCTTTGCAATGTTTGGTCTACCTAAACGATTAAAAAGCGACAATGGTCCCCCATTTAGTAGCAACAATTTTAAAGTATTTTTAGATGAGTTTAACATCGAGCACCACAGAATAACACCATATTGGCCAGAAGCCAACGGCCTAGCTGAAAGAAGCGTTAGAACCATAAAGAAAGCAATACTTTGTGCCAATATAGAAAATAAAAATCTAAAAGAAGAGCTAGACAATTTTCTCTTGAACTATCGATCAACACAACATTCAACAACACGACAGTCCCCATTCAGTGCTATTTTTAACAGAAATGTTAGAAATACTCTCCCAACAATTATACCATACGATAATAGCGAATTGAGAAAAACAGATAGAATAAACAAAGACAAACAGATATCACAGGCCAACAAAAAGAGAAATATTAAAGAACATAATTTGCAAATTGGTGACATTGTAATATGTAAGCAAAACCAAACGGACAAATTAACACCAGCATTCAACCCTCTTCCATACAAAATAACATTGATCAAAGGTACAAAAGTGACAGCAGAGAGAGAAAACAGTGTTATCACAAGAAATGCATCATTTTTTAAACCATACATTAGTCGTTCTAATAACTATTCTGATCCCAGTCCTGACTTTCACCCTATAAGACACAAACTGTATAATGAAGCACACGAAGACAAAAATGAAGAAAATTGTGGAGAAGAAGCGCAAGGAGGAGAACAAGGAGAAGAACAGGCTCAAGAACCAACAGGAAACAAAGGAGAAGAAAAGGCTCAAGAACCAACAGGGCAAGATCAGGCCATAGATACTGAAACCCGAAAGATTCCAGCACGAACATCACGAAACAAAATACCTCATCGATTTAAAGACTATATTTTAAATACCTAATATGTATTCCTTGTAGTCATTATTTAGAGTGTGGAGGAATGTAGTATTGTAGTATTGTTATTGTATTTTAAAAGAGTAAGCTTAGATTGTTTATGTTTTGAAGTTTAGTTTGAGTTTGGAGATTGACATGACATATGTATGTTTTTGTGATATGTATTATTTAAACATTCTTTAATAAAGACATTACACCCGGTACCGTCGGACGATAAAGCGAGCGCAATAGTCGGATCACAAAGAAAGAAAGAAAACATTGTTTAATCACGGTTAATTGCAAAACATCTTAAAAAAATCTGATGCGCAAAGTCGGTACACTCAAAAGGCTGATTACTATTATAATATTACTATATAATCGGATTCGAACCCCGGTATGTTCTTTCTGAATTTGGATTTCTGTAGTTTCCCAAATTCCACGGCAAATGCGGGAAGATAACATCTTAAGTCGGTCTACAGATGCAGGCGTAATAATGACTCATGCCCAGCCGATAGCCCCTATAATTGGCACAAGCTGTTGGGGGATGTTAAGGCATGAATTATTATTATTATTTTATTATTTTATTATTTTATTATTTTATTATTTTATTATTTTATTATTTTATTATTTTATTATTTTATTATTTTATTATATTATTATTATTATTATTATTATATTAAAGAACATAATCCTAATTGATAATAAATTTAAAACTTTCCTGTGTGATGCCTTATTTCCTCAGACTACTGTTCCTAATTAGTTTAATCTCGAATTTATCAAAAATTGTATGACCATAATCGTTGTAATGCCTCAGACTGAAATCTCCAATTTTGAAGCTCTATCTTAAGGAGTATTTTGACTTCAGACCGTACGACCACCGTCAAAACAAAATACCACAATTAATGTCAAAATGCTTGTCAATGGAAGTGTCAGAAATATCAGAAATCGTTTGAAAGTAATGAACCATAATAATGAAGAGCAAATTATAAAATTGTTGGTTTACAATAATAATCCAATTATTACAAAATGTATCTATACGACGCCACCTATAAAACTCGTACACACCTGTTAACCAGTTGCCTGTCAGGACTCCTCTTCTGAGTTTGCAGAAATCAGCTACAAATCATTTTACTACATCTAACTTCCATTATATAGGTACCATTTATTATCCATTTCCACCATCCCATTAGCTTATTCTCGATCTAACCAAAATCACAAATGCCATAATCATTGAAAGACTATTAAGTGTGGAACATCGATCCCAATATTAGTTCAGCTTCAGATACCAACAAGCCACTCGTCTGCAACTTTTGATGTTAACAGCAGGTATCAAAACAGAATCCTGAGAGAAATATGCTAATGGTACAGATTTTCTGGCGCCTTCCACTCTGTATGGCACCAAAAGTGAGTTCAGTTATGAAATTTTGTGAGTCAGCAATAGCAGCTTACTCTTGCGGCGGGTTGTGAGCTTCTTCCATGATCCCAAATTCAAATTTCTACAATTTCCCCAATTCCATGGAAATGTAGAAAAGCAAGACTTTAAATCAGTCTACAACCACAGGAGTCAGTCATGGATAGCCAAATCTCCCTATAATAGGCAAATCTCATTTCCCAACAACTGGCAACCATTTCATTGAATGGAATAATTCATTTTTTAGCTCCAGGATCAAATATCTCGATCAAAGATTGATTTAAGTACATACATCGATCTTGCTTCAAATTGACCTTCTTGTATGGCTGACTAAAGTGGACTGTAGCCTCAGCAGCAACATCAACCTCTTCAACGCTTATAGGAAAAAGGGCTAGAAATCCACGAATCACCTCAAACCCCCGAATTGCTATGTAACTACCCAGAGAATGAGTTAAATTTCTGAGGTTTTAGAAAAATCGTTGAAGATACACAATGCTAAACTCATAAGTCTATTCATCTAAACATTGCCAAAACTCATTGCAGAAATCAGGAAATCAGTAAAATGAAGATCCAAAAGGTAACTAGACATCGGAGTCGACAGAAAGAAGGTCCTAAGACTCATCAGTTCATATGGTAGGCTAGAAAATTCCAAAGAAATTTCATTTAAGAAGCTTCCATTGGCGTATCTAATGATCGAAGCTGTTTTCGGTGATGTGTGATGGCAGCAATTCATTAAAGACTTGCTTCTACACTAGTGTTAGCCTATCTACGCAGCAATTAAAGCAATCGAGTGTGTATATGGCTCTTGTGTTTCAAAAAAGCTTTTTGAAGTTGTTTTGCTGGGTTTATTTCTGAAATAAATTTTGCCAAAATTGATGGATAACATCCTAGCATGCTTGTGGAGATACTGGTTCCCCATCTCCAGAAAAATACATAGAATTGGTGGAATATCTAATTCTTTAGTCAGATTTTAGTATATAATTCATTCAACAAGTTTGCTGCAATAGTGGTGCTGTCAAAACACTATTCCATATTATTTGTGCAATATCCCACAAGATTGGGTACCACATCAACAATTCTCCCAATTGATTTGGCAATACTTTCTATATTTAAAGTAATAGACAAATTGTACTTGGATTTTTAGGCATTATCGCTATGTTAATGCCCAAGAATGCGTTAGGAAGACCTTCCAAGCAATATACTTGGTAATTTTTTGCGAACCAAAGAAATCCAGATTGTATTAGTACTTTTGCACTAGGTAACATATACTACAGCACTGGTGGATCTGGCACTGGTGTTACAAAGAACAATGGACCCAATGTTGTTTCCTGCGGCACTCCTGAAGTTGCGCGATGCTTCTCGCAGAAATGGCCACAAATTTTTATCGATACCCCCCGAAAATTGGGATACATGATATTAGAAAATTTAATAAACATTTACGGTTGGCTCGAACTAGAAATCCAGCTTAATTGGAGGTAAATCTAAAATTCTGGTAATTGGGCGTAAATCTAGAACTTCTAGTTGAAGTACCTAGTTTTTCGGCTTATGAATTACTTTAGGTACATAATCTACCATCAGATTTTGTTCTTAAATCCTTTTCTCCTTTTGTGTGCAAAGCTTACAATTCATTTATATCTTGGAAGCAAATCACACTGGTACTGGTGGCTTGAGGGGCTGCTCAAAATTCAGCAATCTTTCGCCAAAATTAGAAGTAAACTGCCATGGATGAGGAATCTAGTCTGAAAAGATGAGCTAGAAGAATCCAGCTGCAGATTCTTATGCATAGTATGACCCACAGAATTGACATTGGCCTTCTCCAGGAGATAGCCTCGTGTTAATTGGTACTTTTATTAGTACTTTTGCACTAGGTAACATATACTGCAGTCCTGATGGATATGGCAGAGTGTCTCTTCTTTTCAATCGAAGTTTGGAAAATGATCTTTCTGTAACAGTTGAACTATTTATCCTAAAAGATTACCAGATGAAAGACTCTATTCGCTTAGACATATGAACTTTGACTATTCAAGAAAGGATGCTGATCAGTAACGTCTTAAGGACGGCCTTCACAGGTTTCCACATCTTGTGCAAACTCAGCTAATATGGTTCAACGGCTTCAAATATGAAATCCAAAGAATAGTGTTCTCCAAACCAGGGATTTTTGTTCAAAATCCAGATCTCTAGAAGCCTTTACTATTCACGCAAAGTTGCTGATCACATTATCTTGGAAAGGACCTTTCGGTTAGGGAAAGTTAATCATTTAACCGTTTGAGGAATTGAATGCAGACACTCCTTCACCTATGACCCTCTAACATGGTTTTGCGTATGATTGAAGTTATTTTCTCGTTTATATCCGAAATAAAGATCTATAGAGACCTGGGCAGAATAACTTTGGCTACTCACACAAGGATGAAGACTAGTAACAACTTGAAGACACCTTATCGATCTCTGGAAAGCATTTCTCCCAATTTATTTGGCAAGGCCTTCTATATTTATAGTACTAGATAAATTGTACTAGGATTTTTAGGCATTATCGCTATGTTAATGCCCAAAAATGCGTCTGAGAAAGGTCTTCCAAGCAATATAGTTGGTAAAGAAATCCAGATTGTTCTAACCGAAACTATCCTCGCGAAAAGAAGCTCGTGTAATATTACACCGTAGCAACTTGTTCAAATAAACTCGTACCGTTTATTTATAAATAGCGTTCCATCTAACTGAAAATACATTTCCTGGCAACATTCGTGTAGACTATTTACTATGGAGATCGCATCATTGATAGTAAAAATCTCGTATAACAATTACATTATACATCCATGCATTTTACGTTTAATCGTTTGGACAAAATGATCTCCCAACATTATAGAAATTATTACTGGTTTCCACAATGTTTACTACGATAGTTTGGATGACTCATTTTTCCAAAAGAGATCTTTTAAAATCTATTTCGAAAATTTCCACTGGGTTATGTTCGTCGTGACGGAACTACTAGTCACTGTGTGTATCTTCGTGAAATATAAATACCATAATCTTTGTGAGTTATTTTTACGGATTGTGCGGTATTTTTATAGTGCCCGAAAAATCTCAGTTCTTGCATAATTCCGTTTATACAAGTGATGCAAAATTTGGGTCAGCGACAGCAAACAGTATCCATTCGTTGATGTTCAGTATTTTATTTCTAGAAGAAGCTTTTTTAACTGTGACAGCTGCGGAAAACTAAAACAAAAAATAAAACGCGATTAAACCTAGAATAAAATTTGTGTTGTCACGATAAGTGCTAATTCAAAGTAAAGAACGAGCATCTTCAAGTAATTATTATCTTATTTCTAATCAGTAGAAAATTTCCTGCATTACTTGCAAGTCGCCTACAAGCTACGACATTATTGGTCTCTCCTCATTATAAAGGTGCACGAAACAGTAAACTATCACGACAAAATATCACAGTTCATTGTTTTTTTTTTGTATTGGTAGGTACCAAAGACAAAAATATTTGCATAAGGATTAGACAGTTTTACAGACGTAAACGTGAAGAAAACATGATGAAGATGAGACGCAAATAATAAGCTCTTAGTTAGTATGGCAATTATCGGTAATTACTGATAAAATTTCCAGTTCTAAAACAAATTGTTGCGGCCAGTCTACAGACATGTCGTTGTTGTTTTTGAAACATGACGTCGAGAATTTGCAAATTCAAATTAACAACTTTTACTGCTCAATAATTTCCTTACCTAAATATCATCATCAATCATTGAGCAATAAATGAGATACTCTTAACATATTTTTCAAAATATAAAAGAGATTAGCATATTTTTGATAACTGTTAGTAGTACTGTTACAGGGAACAACACAAAACGGAAGTAGATATACATATAACTGCGTACACAGTTCTATAATTCCCAAAACAGAATTTACAATGTTTGCTACTCAAACGATTTATGTTTTTAGAATTTGAAAGCTGTCAAAACATTTTTAATGCTGCTTTGTTACCCATAAATACTATTAGCCATTATTTTGATCTAATTTAAGTGTTAAATTGGATGTGACACCTGTCAAAATCTAAAAACAGTTAACAGTAACAAACGAAAAATAAGAAATATGAAATTGATTCATACTAAACACCTTTTCGCAACTGTCACAAATATGTCAACCTTCGCAGCCATTAAAACAAAAAGACAATACGTAATTCTATTTACGGTGGCAATTGCAAGTTTTAAAGACATCAAGTATAACAAACAAAAATATGTTGATGTTACAAACGTCAAACTAGAAACTATAATTATTTTAACAATTTGACAGATGGCTTTTTTAATTCATTAATTGAACACTCACAATTCTATTTTGAATTTCAACTGTTAAAACTGCAAAAGATAACTGTTTACAAACCTTAAAGGCGTGAAATGCGATAAACAAAAAGTTTTGATGTTACAAATGTCAAACTAGCAAAAAAGAATAATTATTTTTATGACCTGACAGCTGTCAAAAACGCTTTAATGAATGCCATGCCATAAATAGTAATAAATAACTGCACTTATGAAATTTAGAAAGACATTGTTCTTACAATTTAGCAGTTGTCACAATTATTGTACCGGTAATTTCTTTTAAAACCGTAGAAAATGACGATTTTACATTTTGACACCTTTGAAAATTTACACGGCTTGTGTAACAATAATTTTATTTCTTCAATACATATTTTGATGGAATTTAATTATCAAAATAGTCAAACGTAAAAGGTTAGTACATTTTTGACAGCTGTCAAATATTACGAGTAACAAAGCAAATTTGAATATACATAAATGAGGAAATTATTTAATTAAAATTACGTAATTAATATCTTTTATTTAGTCAAAATTATAGGCATGCTAAAATGGAAAAGGAGGATATAACTTAATTTACATACATTTTGACAGCTCTTAAAATTTACAAGTTTTGAATAATTATAATCATATCTGTGCACTCTTTTAATCTAATTTAACCATTAAAATAGTTCTAAAATCCGAAAAGTTTGGTGCATTTTTGACAGCTGTCAATTTGTAACATCAACAAACGAATATAAGCGATTTTTTCATAAATAGGAAATTAATTAATAAAATGTAATTATTTATTGTTCGTTTGATCTAATTTAACCATTAAAATAGTTCTAAAATTTGAAAAGGGTAATACATTTTTGACAGCTGTCAATTTGTAACATCAACAAACGAATATAAGCGATTTTTTCATAAATAGGAAATTAATTAAATAAAATGTAATTATTTATTGTTCGTTTGATCTAATGTAACCATTAAAATAGGTCTAAAATCTGAAAAGGATAATACATTTTTGACAGCTGGCAATTTGTAACAGCAACAAACGAATATAAGCCTTTTTTGCATAAATAAGAAAATAAYTAAATAAAATGTAATTATTTATTGTTCGTTTTATTTAATTTAACCATTAAAATAGTTCTAAAATCTGAAAAGGGTAATACATTTTTGACAGCTGTCAATTTGTAACATCAACAAACGAATATAAGCGATTTTTTCATAAATAAAAAATAAATTAAATAAAGTGTAATTATTTATTGCTCGTTTGATCTAATTTAACCATTAAAATAGTTCTAAAATCTTAAAATTTTAGTGCAATTTTGACAGCTGTCAATTTGTAACAGCAACAAACGGATATAAGCGATTTCACCTTAAATAAAAAATTAATTAAATAAAATGTAATTATTTATTGTTCGTTTATTCAAAATTATTTATGTTTTTTAGATTAAGATTAGATTTAAATTTTGCCAACACCAATACGAATATGTAAATATGTTGGTATCAATAGCCAATAACCTTTTATAGAATCGACTACTAAGTAATTCAGAATTAATTAATCATCTAAAGCGGTATCAAATGGTGGTGAAGATTTGCCTCCTCCATTTTGATTTCTTTTATTTTTTCTCCTTAAAAGTGTAAGTGTGAAACAGTCGTCAAATTGAAACGATTCAGTATTTTCGGTTCAAGTTTTGACAGCTGTCAAATAGAAGGTTATAATTTTGATGATGAGTTGGTTGTGTACATAGTAATTAAAACATTTTCAAATTAAATTTACTGAAACCTCAAGCAATTCAATTAAAAGCAGTTTTTTTCTACAATACAGGGCATATATTAGGTCTCAGATATATAAATTATTCATTTATGTCATGTCAAGGGAATCGCAGCGACAAACACAAAGCAAACAATTTAGTTGTAGCAAATATAATGAAAACACATTTCAATTACATTTTACATACAGAAATGTTTATCTTTACGAGTCAATTTGTGGATTTATCAAATTAAATAGATTTGTTTGTTTATTTGCATTTAACGTTTTGCCTATCTCCATTTTTTTTACTTAATAAATTATGCTCGTATATAAAATTGTACGACATTAATGTTATCTATCCTTATAAAGAATTCTGTTTATCGTTAATAAGATTACTTACTATGTATTTTAAATTTTTTTCGCTGCACTCAGTGTTGTTTGACAAACAGTAAATAGATTACTAATAGGAACAAGTTTATGGGAATTATAAATTTACATAAAAATCCCGAAATCAAACAGGTAGTTTGCCGGATTTCATATTTTTCGCAGCATATGTCATTTCAAATGTCAATGTCAAAGTTAGATGCATTTTTTAATGCAATACTAGCCTTTCCCTCATTCATACCAGATTATGGCACATACTACACAGACACAATACTCCAGTTACATTATCGTAACGCAAGATGATACCAATGCGGAAATAGTAGCTAGAAAGCGCATGTGCCTCACAGAGCCCGTTAGAGAGCGCACAAGGCCAAGGTCATCTCTTTACTTAACATATTATATATCCACATTAGTGCGACAATAAGCTTACCGTGGTTTAACTCGCCTTACACGCAGTTCTTATTTCTTTTAATACATCCCATCAACTTGCATTGTTACCCTCCTTCTCCCGTAATAATAAGAAGAAACGCGCATTATACGCGTATATCCTTCTATAGAGGTGCCATGTGTTTTTATAATTGCTGACATTTACATGAACGCTGTCCCGCGGCTAACGTAATTATACTACATTAAGAGAGACTTAGCTGTATTTTTCAAGAATGACAAATTGGTATTGACTATTGTAGTTGCTTTACGCATAAATTAAGCATTTAAATCGTGATCTTGTGTAATTGATGCTACAGTACTCCTCTGATATCGTATTATAATTATAAAATTATCTTATTCTTAACGAATACCGTAATTTTAATGTCTTAATAAAGATTGTACTTTACTGCAGAAGCCTCGAACATATCTTCACTTATAACAAGTAAGCATGATGTGTGTGTGTATAAAACTGCGTACAGCTACTTTTTTTTGATTGGCAACACTGATAATTCTATTGCAATACGTCGACAGTTGTTTAATCACCACCACAAGGTAGCTTTACGTTTCTGGGAATACGATGTCTCTCTAAATAAGTTGAAAATTGAACTGACAAGTTGAAAATTGACAAGATGGATATAGACCGCGAATTGTTAGTTTATAGACAGATGAGGCACATTTTAGTTAGTCAATACTCAAAGCAGTAGAATCTGGTTTGCAGAACATCCACACATTTTGCGACCAGTCGCAGAATTAATAATCAAGATTGTGTGTTAAGTAGACATTTCGTAAATTCATGGCCGCCAAGACCACCTGATCTTAACCCTGTGAGATTATTTAAAAAGTCTACAAGCCGACCAACAACTCTACAGGAGTTGAAAGAATTACCGAGCAAATTGGTGCAATTCAACCAGAAATGATGCGAAATGATGTCCACAATTTGGAGGAACGGTTGGTAATCTGATAACAGCAAAATGGAGGTCATATTGAGCAATTGTCGTAACTGGATTTGGGGATACTAAATCCCATTCCTGCAATTAGATTTCGTTTTAATTTAATTTGTTAAAAAGTGTTTCAAAATTTATACAAAAAAAAACAAGACATGAAATTGAATATCCTGCGTTAGGTAGGGGAACTGTCTGTTGGATCTTTTTTAGTTGTAGCCAGACGTTTTGGAACATCGTATAGTTCGGTGTACACGACTCTAAAAGAATTCAAATATAAGCCGCATAAAATATCAAACCTTAAAAGAGCTTTTCGAGGAAGCATACAATGCGAGCAACAATGATTGAAGCGTCCCAAGGTGTCTTAATATGACATGACAGGAATAATCAACATAACCTCTCTTTGTCGTTGTGTAAAATATAAACAGATAAAATGACAGTGATACACTACTTGACAGCAAATTCAAGTGCATTATGGGTAAAGGTCTAATTCGAAGATAGTTTTGATAAAATTAGAAACAAATATAGAACCAGCACGATTCAATCTTTGTTGCTCGCACGAATTTATAAACTTGACGTTGCCGTTGCCGTTTGCAGTTGACGTTCCCGTCCAAAGTTGGATACACGGGAAGCTATAGAGCAATTTATAAACTTCGTTACTGTTGCTGTTTGACGTTGGGCTAACGTTCAATGCTGTTCGAAGATAACCAACTTTTAACTTTCGTCGTTGCCGTTGGATGACGTCGAACGGCGATCCAATAACAGGGCGAGTAAGTGTCACATGACCAGCGTAGTTTGATCAGTTTGTAAATAAACATGGAGTCCAAGTTAGTCTTCTATTTCGATTAATAGGTCAGATTTTTTTTTCTTTATGGATACATAGGCGCTTAAAAGAATACCTAATGCTGCTAACTTTCTTCCACGGTCCGAATCCATTTTCAAAATATATTTTTCTTGTATCTCTATATTGCAGGTTATGTTTACTATTTGAACTGTCAACGTTTCCGTTAGAGAAAGTTAATAAATGCATTTCTGAACGTACGAACGGAACAAACAGCAACTACAAACGTCAACTGCAAACGGCAACGTCAAGTTTATAAATCAGGGTATAAAGAAACGAACAAATTTTTGAGGAATAATGTTTAACATCCCAAACGAACCCAAAGAAGAAACAGACCCTTTTAGAGATGCCACTATTCAGTGTTGCTCAACGTTGTTCCAAAAACTGAAGATAGAACAGTTGGACATGATTCACACCAGCAAGATTGCTTGAAACTTCATAAAAAAGCTTGATGGAGATCCAATTACACAAAAACAGTCAAGCAAAGTTGCACCAGATCAAGTTGCTCATCAACTACTGAAAAACGAGAATCCTTCACCTTGAAAGATATGAATCAGGTACTAAACCACGTGGAAAACGGCACTTCCAGATCTAGATGGCATATGCACTGAACAAATCAAACACTTTGGATTATAAACGAAGAACACCTCTGTCCGCTCTCTATAGTCTGCGGCATCATAGAGAGCGGCTTTCCGTGTACGACGGAATGCCACAGAATACACAGAAACATTCGTACAGATTTTAGACGTGCGTCACCCCATCTACGGAGAGAAACAACAGGAAAATAGATCACATGTCTGGAACGGTTTTCTAAAGTCTGTAGGAACCGCCTGACGGCCAGAACCAGATCCCAGAACGATTCAAAAGGATAGGTATCATCTTGAGTGAACTAGATGAAGAACCCTCAAACAAAATCAGAATGGCAGTCACCCCAATCAAGGTCAATAAGGTGAAGGCAAACCGATTCCCCAAACACTCTAATGCCTGCACCCTTGAGAAAAAAATTATATATGTAGATATTGTCCGCTACTGGACTAGACATTTCTAAGCTCCAGAAACGAAAAAATAAAAGTTAAGTCTAAATGATGAAGTCAACCCTCAGAACTTCCAATTTATGCTCCACATTCAATCATTAATTCTCAAATTAATGTTCAAAACATGACTAGAGGACAATACCCTTAAAATATCAACCCTGTCATTGACACATTTGATGCTACACCATCATTAAAAGCTGAATTTTTGCATTTCTTCTTCAAAAACATACCTTAATTCTTCGTTATGCAACGTTTAGTGTCGTTAGTACAAATATTATTGGAAAACCAGATTATATTACGCTTTTCCGCTAAATTATAGCAGATTCCTTGAACTATTAGCAACAGATTTACAGAATAGTTACTTTATTTGCATTAAACTAAATCTGGCAACACTGGTTTAACTATCCGCTTGTGGTTTTTCATTAACGAAATATGAATGTATGGTTGCCTACTATTCAGGCTGCCAATGGGTTGACACTTTTTTCCAAGTACTTGCATGAAAAATGGACGCCATCAACAATTTAGTATTATCCGTAAACCATGCCATGTATACCTACGTTAAGGATTCTCATGGCAAGCAGGTCTTGACACTTGTTTACATAGAAAACTACATCTTACTTCTGAAAAACCATTACAACAGCTAATGGGACAGAAGAAGAGGAAGAAGAAAAAGAAGAAGAAGAAGAAGTGAACCAATAATCAATTTTGCAAAAAAATATTATTCAAGACCAAATAGAAGTTTGAAATGATTTGTATTAAGAATTTAGACATACTTATACACTGAGCTGTAATTTTTTTTACACTAACAACTCTGTTTCATTATCTGGTGCTAAAGAGCATTGGCTGAAGCGATGCCTCGAGTTTGTGGTATTAGAGCCTGTAAGAACTTGGCAGGGAGATTTCCCAACCTTTCTCGCTGATCCTCTTGGATGGCTTTCCGTCGTTTTCGCTTTAATATCAGCGTTTCTATAAACTGAGGTACATCTGTGTAGTTGGATTTTTCACGCCAGTGCAGCCAGGTTACTGCTATGAAGTACAACCACAAAGCTAAACACACAAAGCATAAAATAATAAATATTAAATAATGAATAATTAGAACTGGATGCGCCATCTATAAACGAATAGTCGCATTAAAATCATTCTGACATTTAACATGAACAGATATCTGTTACAGTCAAGTTTAGTTACTATACAGATTTCTGTATAATTAACTAGAACATGTGACTCAACTAGTATCCGATAGATATCGCTGCAAATTTTCAAGTTAATTTCTAATTTTAATATTTTTCTATAATTAAATTAAATTGCGAATACGTACCTTGAACGCACAATAACGGCATGGAAGCCGTAAATGCCGCAAATGGCTTAAAGTCGTTATCCTCAACCGTATGCAGAATCAGAGCTATAAATGTCACAATTAAATGCACTTGCCATAGTGCCAGCAATATGAGTACACAAGCTAGAATCTCGCGATTGTTGCCCTGCACAGAGATATTTATACATCGAAAAAAAATACAGATTATTGACTTAAATGTTTTCAATAGCAATATAAAAAATAATAATGAGACGCACCTGTTTTACACCAATCAGAAGAAATATGCATGTTATGAACTGGAGAGTGGCGAAAACGTATACTATAGTAACAGCAACACTAGGTGCATTGGGCATTGAATACAGTACACCCCAAATTTGGGTATTAACAAAGCCGCAAACAATTAGAAACAGGCACGAAATCTACAAATTAAATAATTTTTCAAATCTTCCAATGTGTGTATTGAGGAACTTACGATGAAAACGATACATAATAGCACGCATATATTCTTCTTAGTATTTCCTCTTGTGCGGAAAGCATTGAAAACCAACATTGATAGTCGTTTTGACGTAAGAATCTGTCACCTGTCAGATAATAATCTACAGTACAGTATACAACACAAAAGTCGGTATTTGTGCATTCTTTGATCAATGTGCCTACGATGATGCCAAAATTGGTCAGTGTCTCATGGTTGCTATAAGAGTTCGTGACTACAACTGAGGAGACCCCTAACAAAAATCCGAATATACAAGACAAGAAGGATTTAAGCCTTGACGATAAAATTGGTGACAGATGGATTTGCAAACAAACCTTTGAATCTGAATCTCCCTTCTACAAAAACTGTTTTATTTCTAATATTATATCTCGCAATCGCTTTCAGCTGCTGTTAGGTAATTAGTCGAAAAAAGAATGAAAATCGTCAAGGCGATAAAAGCACTCCTCGGAGAAAAAGGTGCAGAAGATACATCTGCAGCAAATACAGAAACTCCAATTACGAAATCTTTGCGTTTAGACCAATTAGCAAAAAAAGGAAGAACCTGTCGTGGTAACAAGAAAACATTGTATCTATCATCAGAAGAAAGTTGAATTGAACATGACAAAGAGAATCAGGTTACTACCAATTAAACAATAAAGTTACAGAAGTTACAGAGTTAGTTTTTACAGAAGAAATGCTGCAAAATGTATTGCATAATCTAAAAATATTCATTTTTGACAACTAAACATAATAGGAATGAAGTTACCCAATCAAGGCAGGC
>SMLS01057987.1:0-16223 GCA_004785975.1 Popillia japonica
ATAGTTACCAGATCAAGAAAATTTCAAACCCAATCCCAATATGGGTTTAGATGTGAGACAGGATTCGTGCGGATGAAAGCAATTGTGGCAATTTTTCCTGACACAATCCTCTGCAGTTTGTTTTTCAACTTTTTCATGCGTAAAGTAAGCAAAGCTGAAATGAATATAAAAAAGGACTTTCATTCTTAACGTTTCTCTCTCACTCCAATGGCATTACTGACTAGATTGAAGCCTGGCCTCCATCAATGTCCGCTTCCAACTCTGGCGCACCATAGCCTCCCTTCTTCATAATCTGACGCCTAGCAGATTCCTTGCATCCTCTGCTAAGTCATCCTACCACCACTTTCGTGATCTGCCTTTTGGTGTTCTGTCCTGTATTTTCTATTCTTCTATTGAGTGCTCGTTTGAGGTGTCTGTTTACCAGAGATATTAGAGCTCCAGACATATGTATATAACGTCGGTACATTCCATGATCCAAATGGGAATTCCATATTGCCTATGTATCCGCTAACGAGGTTAATAGGTTGTTAGCCTACCGTCCAACCCCCTTTTCGTCATCTCTGACCCTGTTTTCCAACGGGACTGGTTACTACGATCTTCCGCAGGATTGCTCAGGTTACCAGGGTTCACCAGCGAAGAGGTGAGAGTCGAATTTAGAGTGAGAATACCTTCTTAACGTTTCAGTGATATCGCCCAACCCCCTTTTCGTCATCTCTGACCCTATTTCCCAACGGGGCTGGTTACCACGACCTTCCACAGGATTGCTCAGGTTACCAGGGTTCACCAGCGAAGAGGTGAGAGACGAGTTTAGAGTGAGAATCCCCTCTTAACGTTTCAGAGATATCGCCCAACCCCCTTTTCGTCAGCCCTGACCCTGTTTCCCACCGGGACTGGTTACCACGATCTTCCACAGGATTGCTCAGGTTASCAGGGTTCACCAGCGAAGAGGTGAGAGTCGAGTTTAGAGTGAGAATCCCCTCTTAAACGTTTCAGTGATGTGGTATTCCTAGATTTTGGGCAACGTGGTCTATTCTTTTTAGCATGGGGGGTTGGCTGCGAATTACGGTTGGTGCTGCGGTTGTGGTTATACAAATTTTTTGGCTATCAAACTTCTTCCACAGGATTCCTCAGGTTACTAGGGTTCACCAGCGAAGAGGCGAGAGTCGAGTTGAGGGTCGAGAGTGAGAATCTCCTCTTAACGTTTCAGTGATGTGGTATTCCTAGATTTTGGGCAACGTGGTCTAATTTTTTTAGCATGGGGGGTTGGCTGCGAGTTACGGTTGGTGGTGCGGTTGCGCTTATAACAATTTTTTTGGCTATCAAACGTCTTCCACAGGATTTCTCATGTTACTAGGGTTCACCAGCGAAGAAGTGAGAGTCGAGAGTGAGAATCCCCTCTTAACGTTTCACTGATGCGGTATTCCTAGATTTTCGGCAACCTGGCCTAATTTTTGGCGTGGAGGGTTGGTTGCGAATTACGGTTGGTGCTGCGGTTGTGGTCGTAACAGATTTTTGGGCTATCATGGCGTTATGGTCCCAGTTCCCTAGCAGTTGCATAATTGTACTGCAGAGGCTTCCAAACTGAATCACTTGAGAGATCCATACTGCATTTTTGTGTGTGTAAATATTCTGGGCTTTGTTACAATATTATATAAATATTATTAAAACGCTTTTACAGTGCTAAAAATGCTAAAAATATTGTCACTTCTACTGAATAATTGATGTTCAATTCTTATGACGTAGATATAACAATCTGCTGTGTGTATATATAGAACAAAATTATACAAAATGAGGGCGCTATATCAATATTTACACAAATCTGTGCCCATATAACATCAGCAAATAAACGAATTCAGTCCAACCTTTTCCAATTTCATTATATCAACTGAATGGCATTTTCATTACAGCTGATTCGATTTGTAGGACGTATTAATTATTTTAATTAAAATGCTTATATCTATACATATACATACATAGGTAATACAACCCTTATACCAAACACAATGCCTACGTTAAATTGCAGCCTCGGAATAGAAATAAAAAGAGAGAAATCTGCACACACAAACTCAACTCCGTTGTATGCAAATTGTTATTTGCATTGTTAATATTTATCTTAGTAGCGATCACGCCTATAACTTTTCGATTCGTGGTGAAAAAATCGAACTGTTATTTACGCGTCTGCCGGTCCCGAGGAGGCCATTAAAACACAGTCGTGGAGAATTCAAACTGCGGCCCGTCCGGCCGGCGTAGAGATGAAAAAGCGACGAGTACAACGTGAATGATAAATTAACAGTGTGGGCAATCATTCGACCATTAAAGGCGAAAATTAAAAAACGACTAGGTTGAAATCTCTTACTCGAAAAAACATATAACATGTAATTATAAATCGATATGCTGATATAAGTCGTACTGTTTCGTATCTACCGTGTTTACCGACTTAGACGTAACATTATTTGGTAGATCTTCCCCAACTCAAGGCTGGAAGGTGTCCGCTTCAACACCAATCAACACAAATCTTCCCGCATCAATATTTAAAGAAAAGCGTTCTCGGCTCTTCTGAAATAAAGATCAGCCTCAACCTTTAACTCGTAACATTGCGTTTAAATTTGACAACACTGTACAGCATACCGTGCATAAAGGAATATAAGAAGGATATCAGCCTCGTACATCTCCATATCTTGTTTATTTAACGTCAATTCCTTCTGTACGAGTGCAAGCTGCATATACGTGAACCGCATAGCGTGGCTGTACGGTGTTGAATTCGCATTGCGTGGGTTCTCTCCATTCCAGATAATTTTTCACCTCCTATTTATAACTGTAGACGTCCATTAGTTCATGTATCAGCAACGGCTACCTACACATACTGACCGGCTATCCCGATGATGTATAAACGGGATTTGACTTTTGCAGTCTGCGAATCGTTCGTATAGGGACTCGTATTAGATTTGAAATATTTTAGTGAAGGTTCTGACGATATACACAGCATACATAAGCTCGAATTGCTTGAGAATTATTTTCAAGGTTATAGGTTCCGCCAACCCAATCCTGTTTGCAATGATTATATTTTAAACCATTTTTCCTGCTTAAATTTTACTCTAATAAAGTGTAATAAAAAAAATTGCTTGAAAAATAGAAGACCTGTTTAAAGTTTTAATATTTGCGTTCACTAAACTCGGTTTGGCAACCTTACGAAACAATAGGACTTCATTTTGAAAATTTTAATTAAAATTCATCGAAAAATTTGCTAAAATATGCTTGAAAAATCAAAGACTACGCCGATATTTTTAACTTGAGAGCTGTAAAATGTCTTCAGGGAACTTAGCCTAATGCTTAAGTTTTGTTCTGGATGCTTTAAATAAAATTTTATCTAAAAGTTAGCTAATAAATGCTGGAGAAATTGAAGACCTGTTTAAAATTTCAAAATTTTCGCACATGAAAATCGATTCTCCAACCTTTACAAAATCATAGGACTTCATTTAGAACATTTTAATTTAAACTTATCGAAAAATTTGGTAAAATATGCTTGAAAAATCAAAGACAGCGTTGAGATCGTTGAATGGGAAGTTATAAAATGTATTGAGGGAGCTTAGCTAAGTGCTTAAATTTTGTTCTGGATTATTTAAATAAGATTTTATCCAAAAGTTAGATAATAAATGCTGGAAAAATTAAAGACCTGTGTATGGTTTCCATATTTGCGCTCACTAAACTCGGTTTGGCAACCTTCCGAAACCATAGGTCTTCATTTTGAACATTTTAATTAAAATTCATCCAAAAATTTGCTAAAATATGCTTGAAAAATCAAAGACTGCGCTGATATTGTTGAATGGAAAGTTATAAAATGTATTGAGAGAGCTTAGCTGAGTGTTTAAATTTTATTCTCGATTATTTAAATAAGATTTTATCCAAAAGTTGGATAATAAATGCTGGAAAAATTAGAGACCTGTGTATGGTTTCCATATTTGCGCTCACTAAACTCGGTTTGGCAACTTTCCGAAACCATAGGACTTCATTTTGAACATTTTAATTAAAATTCATCCAAAAATTTGCTAAAATATGCTTGAAAAATCAAAGACTGCGCGGATATTTTTAACTTGAGAATTGTAAAATGTCTTCAGGGAACTTAGCCGGATGCTTAAGTTTTGTTCTGGATGCTTTAAATAAAATTTTATCTAAAGGTTGGATAATAAATGCTGAAAAAAAAGACCTGTTTAAAATTTCCAAATTTGCACACATTAAAATCAATCTGCCAACCTTACAAAATCATAGGACTTCGTTTAGAACATTTTAATTGAAATTTATCAAAAAGATTGGTAAAATATGGTTGAAAAATCAAAGACTGCGCTGCGATGTTTGACTTGAAAGTTCTAAAATGTATTGAGGGAACTTAGCCCTGTGCTAAAATTTTAAAGACCTGATATGGGTTCCATATTTGCGCTCACTAAAATCGGTCTGGCGACCTTACGAAATTATTTTCTTTCTTTTGATCAATTTAATGAAAATTTATCGAAAAAAATTGCTAGAAAATGCTTGAAAAATCCGCTGAGTAATTTAGTTTTAAGTTGTAAAATTTATTAAGGGAATTTAGCCAAATGCTTAAATTTTGTTCTTAATCCATTAAATAAAATTTGATAAAAAAATGTGATAATAAATTCCTGAAGAATCAAAGACCTGTTCGAGATTTTAATATTTGGGCTCATATAATCGGTCTGCCAACCTTAAGACACCATAGGACTTCACTTTGACCATTTTAATTGAAGTTCATCGAAAAATTTGCTGACATATGCTGGAAAAATCAAAGACTGCGATGAGATCTTTAACTTAGAAGTTGTAAAATGTTTTGAGGGCACTTCGTCGAATGCCTGAATTTTGTTACGGTTGATTTAAATAAAATTATATCCAAAAGTTGGCTAATAAATGCTGGAAAAATTGAAGACCTGCATAAAATTATCAAATTTGGGCACATTAAAATTGGTCTGCCAGCCTTACGAAATCATAGCACTTCATTTAGAAAATTTTAATTAAAATTTATTGAGAAATTTGCTAAAAAATGCTTGAAAAATCAAAGACTTCGCCGAGTAAATTAACTTGTAAGTTGTAAAATTTATTAAAGGAATTTAGGCGAATACTTAAATTTTGTTCCTGATCAATTAAATAAAATTTGATCAAAAAATTTGATAATAAATGCTTGAAAAATCAAAGATCTGTTTAAGATTTTAATATTTATACTCATTAATTTCTCAGCATTTCATTTAGCCAAATACTTACAATTTGTTTCGGAAGCTTTAAGGAAGTGGGAAAAACTATCTACATAATAACGGAAGCTTTAAAGAAAATTTGATTCAAAAATTTGCTATTCAATGCTTGAAAAATTGAAGATCCATTTAACGTATTTGATTTTAGACCCGCAGTTATTGATTGGGATACTGAGGTGAACCATTTCTGTTAATATAATCTATTATTATTATTGATAATCCTTTCTAAAGCTTCCATTCAATTAAAAATTTTGCTAGGATTCTTCTGTCCAGAAAGATCCTGTTGCAATAAGATGATAAGCATCTAATTCTTCTTATTCAGATCCCCATTAACTAAACTCAAAGCTAGTTCCGATTTTTAGATACATATTTCCAAATTTTGAACAAATTTCGCTCCAAAAAATTGCGTTTACCCAATATATTTATCGGAACTTAGCATTTTAAGGTCGCACACACCATTTTAACGAAATTAACAGGGTAATAGTTTTTCAGCAGGGCTTAAATCTCCCGAGAGCGCCGTAAATTCCAGAATTTAAACTAGCTCAGTCGTGGTACCTGCATACGTGAACGCGATACGAAATAAACGTCACATGAAGCTCACTTATTAACTTCGTTATCAGATCCTGCGTTCTACGTTCACGGAATTTCGAAATTCTCGACAGTAGAGGCTATAATTCCATGGCTGAGCCGTATAGAGCACGAAAAAGGCTCCCTAAACATCGTAGGTGTTGTTTATATCTAGTAATAATAATCCTAGCGACTGCGCCTAAAATGTGTTACATAGACTGGAGAGATCGAATAATAAAACGAAGAATAAGAAAATTAGAAATATTAGTGTTGCTGCATCGTCGCTCAAAAACTAGGAAAGTATCTATAGAGTAAAATCGACCTGTGGGCCTTTATAGAGGAAGTCCTTTGTCTTTGAAATCGGATCGGATGACGAAGTTCGGTTTCCATTATGCTGTCGTGGTTAACTTAGGAAAATTGCAGAATGCTGGTGGTGGGTGCAGATTTGCTGTAACAATATATTGTCTGTACATTTTCCACGTAAACCACTCTCTAATGCCGTGATTTGATCTCGAATTTTCCTAGAAACAAATCGTTATTTATGGCTTTAAAGCTTACAACGTGACGAGTAATTGCTTTTAAACTGAGATGGAATCAGGAGACAGCACTATCATTTACGTAACTTGTAGAAAAATTATTGCAAAATCGATAAAAATACTTGTAGGAAGCATTAGATAGAAATGCGTCTGTATGGATTCACAAATCTTGACTGGCAATAGAGAAAATTCCTCTTGGGGTGGTAGATTTTGCATTAGGTGAAGCCGCATCTATTTTTGGTGGTAGCAAGATTTGGAACATAAATCGGAGTAGTTAATCCAAATAGGTCTAAATATATTTCAGGAATTTTTCACTGGTGATCAATGTGCCTTTAGCCATTGCTATTGAAGTTTGACTCCCAGGAATTGATAAATTTTGGTCCAAAATGACAATACCATTTTGAAGTTTGCAATTTGGAGATGATGTCCTAACGACTATACTGCTGAATAAAGGCCAAAACCTATGCACTACTTCGAATTGATGGATTTACTGTTGCTTAGTAGTAGAACCAATGAATAGAACACAAAGTAAACAAATTGGCTTGGACTGTATTTGTGGAACTGACAGTTCCAATCCATGTTGCACTAATGAATAGGAAAACTGTACCATGCGGCTTGACATTTGTCCAGTCCAATGGGCAAGACGAATGACTAGCAATAAGAAGGTTGTACAAAGATACAGAGCGGACATATAATTTGAAAAAACGAAATTCAGAAAGGAAGTAGTAGGGTTTGAACCCAAAACTGTCAAATCATAAAGCCTCTGTTCCACCAATTCGCCGCTGTTGCGCCATCAGGGTAATATACCAGAAACATCTTGGAGTGCTTGTAGTGTCCATTTGGGTCTGTATAGTACGTTAGCTTATATTTCCAAACAGAAATTATTGAGCTTAAACAAATTGGCTTTGCCCAACTACCTGAGTGTGTAGTACAGAACAAAAAAGTACAATAGACTGATAGGCCAGATTTCTTGGAGTGGGTGCAATTGTGTCCCCATCAGCACTGAAACCAAGCGGGCAAATCGGCTGAGACTGTAGTAGTGGACCTAACAGTTCAAATCCAGGATGCACTGATGAATAGAAAAATTGTAGCATGCAGTTTTATAGACATGGATGACATTTTTGGAAACACTCTTCTCGAGACTGTTAAGAAAATATTAACTAAAAAAGAAGCACGACATCCAGATGATTGTTTACTAGTCTGACCATCGTAAGAGCAAATTTCTCCAATGTTACAAGATTATTATGTGTATGCATAAAAGTTTGGTTAGGCGTAGGTCTCCACCTCTTAAAGGTGACCAAATCTGCGCACATACCCGGGAACGATATCCCAAGGAAATTCAACTTTGTGAAAAGATTCACCACAAAGCAAAGTACCTACCAAGAGCAATTCTTGGGGACATCTTGAAACTCAATAGCAACGCCATCTAATGGTACACCAAAGGATTTAAAACGACAGTACAAACTGGAATGGTGATAAAAGGGGTAGAATCAAATATTTTGAAAGATTGGGAATGAACCCAAGTGTATTGCAACACTGCTACCACAAGCTACGAAAGGACAGAGATTATCATAATGATTGATAGTCAAGCAGCCATCATGGCGGAGAACCTAGGAGGGCTGTTGTGGAATGTTTTGAACTTTTCTTTTCCAACAACGTCATACAAGTGATTGTTGAAATGTCAAACAGGTATGCTCTTCAACGAAACCATACTCTCAACGTATCTGCCGAAGGAATCAAAGTTTATATCGCTAATTTGTTATTTACTGGTTTCTACTACTACTCTACTGGACTTCTAAATATGTACATGAGTATGTTTTGGGAAATCAAATCAGATACTCACAAGAGGCTGTTGCTAACAGAATGTGTTGGAATAGATTTTTCGAGATTCGACAACATGTACACTTGTCTGACAATTTTCATCTTCTAGAGGAGGATAGATATGCTGAAGTTAGTGCATATTTCGATGTTCTAAACAATAACTTCAAAGAAAATTTCAAATTTGCACACACTTCACATGTTTTAATGGACGAAACTATGATTCTAAACCAATATGTTTTGGATATAAAGTGTAGTCAACTGGTACTTGAGATGGGAACCTTATACCTGTTGAGCCATACCAAGGATCTAAAGCAATTCAACCCCAACTTCAAAACGAATACGTTTGCCTAAAAATATTGGAGCTTATAACTTATATTTTGACATTTTTTTATGGGGTTGTAGTTACTTGCTATTTTGGCTGAACGTGGAATTGGTGGAACAGGCACCATCTGCGAAAACAGAATTGGAAACTGTCCCATAAATTAAACTTCAGCTTCGAAGAAGGAAAAAGATCCTAATATTTCGGCCCATTATAATCGGTCTGCCAACTTTACGAAACCATAGGGCTTCGTTTTGAACATTTTAATTAAAATTCATCGAAAAATTTGCAAAAATATGCTTGAAAAATTAGAGACTTCGCTGAGATATTTGACTTGGAAGTTGTAAACTATATTGAGGACATTTAGCCAAATACTTACAATTTGTTCTATTGTTAATTTGGCTCAAACTGCCATTATTAAGAGCCAGTTCAAAAAGATTAGATAGATCGAATGGGTTTTGCAAATTGCCAAAATTCAAGTATACTGTCCATCTGTTGTACAGGAATATAATATATACATGGTTGGCGTAGATAGGTTTGACAAAAATGTGGATTCCATGGAAATCAGTCTAAGAGGAAAAAATGGCGGTTTCCATTGCTTGCTTTTGGACTAGATGCTTGGCTTGAAAAATTAAAGACCCCGCTGAGTAATTTAACTTGTAAGTTGTAAAATTGATTGAAGGAATTCAGCCGAATACTTCAATTTTGTTCCTGATACATTAAATTTTGATTTGATCAAAAAATTTGCTAATAAATGCTTGAAAAATCAAAGACCTGTTTAAGATCTTAATATTTCGGCCCATTATAATCGGTCTGCCAACCTTATGAAACCATAGGACTTCGTTTTGAACATTTTAATTAAAATTCATCGAAAAATTTGCTAAAATATGCTTGAAAACTTAGAGACTTCGCTGAGATATTTGAATTGAAAGTTGTAAAATTTATTGAGGACATTTAGCCAACTACTTACAATTTGTTCCATTGTTATTTTTGCCTCAAACTGCCATAATTAAGAGCCAGTTCAAAAAGATTAGATAGATCGAATTGGTTTTGCAAATTGCCAAAATTCAAGTATACTGTCCATCTGTTGTACAGGAATATAATATATATGTACATGGTTGGCGTAGATAGGTTTGACAAAAATGTGGATTCCATGGAAATCAGTCTAAGAGGAAAAAATGGCAGTTTCCATTGCTTGCTTTTGGACTAGATGCTTGGCTTGAAAAATTAAAGACCCCGCTGAGTAATTTAACTTGTAAGTTGTAAAATTGATTGAAGGAATTCAGCCGAATACTTCAATTTTGTTCCTGATACATTAAATTTTGATTTGATCAAAAAATTTGCTAATAAATGCTTGAAAAATTAAAGACCTGTTTAAGATGTTAATATTTCGGCGCATTATAATCGGTCTGCCAACCTTACGAAACCATACGACTTCGTTTTGAACATTTTAAGCCGTGTTGAGTCTTTAGAAAACAGAATTATTGGTGAAGTACGTTTGGGAGGTAAAGCATAGAGCCACACTGAACAAGCTTGTAGTCATTGCCTTATTGTGCCATAAAACAATGCACAAATTGCGTGTACAATTCAATGTAGCTCTACATGTTCATTGTTGGTTTAATTTTCATTGTAAATAAATCTTGAAATCTGTTGATTTTTTCGCAAGAATGATTATTTAGACTATACTCGTACAAAAATAAAAAGTATGGGAATTGGAGAGTTAAAGAGAAACAGACTGGTCATCCATCCAAAAATACAAGAATTCAAGATTTAATCATATAGCACAACCCGTTGATCGCAATTCTTCAAATGATAATCGATAATGTAATTGCCGAATAAGCTTCCCATCTGCGATAACCATTCATTGAATAGCAATTCCATTTGTAGCATTATCGCATCATCGTTCTTTTAGTCTTTTTTCTCAGATATTCACCTGGTGTGTGGCTCGCACCTTTTATTCCTATTCTTTCTCCTTTTATTATTATTTTCGTTCCTTTTTTCCCGACCGCCCGGTTCAATATTCGACAACAATACGACTTACATCACCGTTTGGTTCGGTGGCCATAATTGATTTTTATTATTTAATATAAATAATTAGGGATAGGTGTTCGCCGGCGTATACCCAGAGGCGAAACAGAAAATATAATAATAATGATCGCCCGGTGAACAATTTGTAGAAAAGGATATTGTGTCTAACACAACGATGTGGACGATGAAGAAAGAAATAGTTACAGTTTTGTTCTGCGAAATCAACATGTGGTATTTTTTTTACTCCACATCCTACTCGCCGTATTCTAGAGCTACAATAATTGTACTAAATCGGCTATTCCGTCATTAGGATAAATGTCACATCACCCTGTATAGTACGTGTAGAGAAATAGAAGAGGATTACGTACTAAAACCGGCGGACCAGCCAGTAAGTACCGTCCTTTGGAGAGGCTCCCGGTTGTAATCAGAAATGTCCAATTAAAATAAACACAGCACACGTTCGATAAAATAGAACCATTGTTCGTTGGGTATCTAATCTCTGATCGAAATCAACAATCGGCTCCGAATACGGCAAAAACACTCCTCGACGCCGGATCAAGCTCTAAATACCACCCTAACAAGCTCAAAATGGCATGCCTGCATTAATCAGATCACCCGAAAGAAGCCGAATTCCCATTGGAGGACCAATCCCTCTTGTAATAATAAATTTACTAAAATTTCTGCTATGAGACTTATTGCGTCTAATACACTCAAGTATCATATTAAAGTCATAGTAATTTGAAATAATGCTACGCCTTTGCCTTTGTAGAGTTTAATACGTTTGACAAAGTAGCTACCTAGTAAAATATTGATGTTATGTCGTATAAACTAGGCGCGTCCAAAGCTGAAGTCGCAAGCAAAGAGCGAAACCCGTGTTCTTCCCGTAATTTTAAATTTATGTTTACGAAAACGATGTTGTTTAATAGCCGACATAGTGCTTACAAGAAAAATTAAGTTTTATGTCCTTATACATACTTTGTAGACGCGTACCTAACATATAAAGTGCAGATTTTTCCATTTAAGTAAAATTTGCTAAAAAATGCTTGAAAAATCAAAGACTTCGCCGAGTAATTTTACTTAAAAGTTGTAAAATTTATTGAATAATTGTAGCCAAACACTTAAAATTTCTTCCGTAAGCTTTTAATAAAATTTGATCCAAAAATTTGCTATTAAATGCTTGAGAAATTGAAGATCTCTTTAAAGTATTTGATTTTAAACTTGCAGGTATTGATTTGGCAGACTGAAGTGAGCAATAGAAGGCATACTCTGATTCTTTAGTCTAATTTATCTTTACTGATCAAGAGTTTTGGTGTCACAACATTTTAATTAAAATTCATCGAAAAATTTACTAAAAAATGCTTGAAAAATCAAAGACTTCGCTGAGTAATTTTACTTAAAAGTTGTATAATTTATTGAATAATTGTAACCAAACGCTTAAAATTTCTTCTGTAAGCTTCAAATGGAATGTGGTCCAAAACTTTGCTATTAAATGCTTGAGAAATTGAAGATCTCTTTATAGTATTTGATTTTAGACTTGCAGGTATTGATTTCGCAGACTGAAATAAGCAATAGAAGCGATACTATAATTCTTTAGTCTAATTTATCTTTACTGATGAAGAGTTTTGGTGTCACAACATTTTAATTAAAATTCATCGAAAAATTTGCTAAAAAATTCTTGAAAAATCAAAGACTTCGCTGAGTAATTTTACTTAAAACTTGTAAAATTTATTGAATAATTATAGCCAAACACTTAAAATTCCTTCCGTAAGCTTTAAATAAAATTTGATCCAAAAATTTGCTATTAAATGCTTGAGAATTTGAAGATCTCTTTAAAGTATTTGCTTTTAGACTTGCAGGTATTGATTTGGCAGACTGAAGTGAGCAATAGAAGCGATAATATAATTCTTTAGTCTAATTTATCTTTTTTGATCAAGAGTTTTGGTGTCATGCCAAAATCACCAAACACAGTAGGTACATTTTGATATTTTCAAGCGACTTTGCACGTTTTCTAAACTCATTTAATTAGAAATTTTGCCAGGATCCTCTTGCCCAGACAGATCCTGTTGCAATACGATGACTAGAAGCTTTTTCTTCTTTTTCAGAACATACATTGATACTTAATATTTGTCATAAAGCAAGTGATATACCTCTGTAAAACCTTCTCTTTGCTTCTGATTCGTCTTAGGTATGTACCTATTAGACTTAGTAGATGTCAATGAAGCATTTGACACAACAGAAGAAAATCCAATCCTAGCTGCCTATTCTTCTTAGTTTGCCATCAGAGATAGTGGAGGCAACCCTAAAATTTGTTCTTTCACAATGAATCTACATAAACACATTATAAATGTGATTAGTGATTAGGACATGGATATTCCAGAATTGTGGCTACTACTTAGCTGATGCTGGAAACACTATCAAGACTGATCCACCTAACTTAAGGCAATGTCATCGTTTCCAAAGAGACGTTCTGTCAGAATCCGTACACAAATATGTACATTGCTAATTGTTCCAATATGTCTACAGCAGGCAAAGTTGACAAGTTTTTTGCTTTGAGACTATGGACACATTGTCATTAGTGTATAGTTGGTTTCTCGGGTATTTATCCGCGTGTCTGAACGGCTCCCACAAGAAGAACCAATACAATTTAAAACTTGACGTTTCGACGACATCTCATTCGTCATTGTCATTTTTTGGAACTCTTTTGGTTGTCTAGCTAGCACCTCTACTGTTAGAGCTTTTTTCTGACTTAATTCATCATCTGTGAGGCCTACTAGCATAATCCAGGGTTTCATAGCTGATAGTGGCATCTAAAATTTCTTGTGATAGTGGTATCTTGTGAAATCCAGCTCTGCTACATGGCTTCATAACCATGAATTCGTTTTATTCTTATTTATTGCTCCTACCACTAAATAACTGCGAATCGTAAAGATCCTATCCACCAATTTCTCGACATTTGAATCTGTGATCTATTTCATGTACCTATCCTCCTTCAATTATTGACCAGTTCGTGCACCACGTCAAGGTTTCTCTTTTGAATTGATGCTCAAGGGATGCCCACTGCCCACAAGTACGGTTTTCGATCATCGCTTTGTATTTTTGGTCCAAATTGTAATAGAGAATCCTTCGTCAGAGGGCACTGAATGGAATACTTCTTTCCAAAATGATTCCAATACTAAAAGTGGCACGAAAGGACCACATTTATCTTCGCCAAATTATATTTCAGAAAGAGGATATACAGGATCATAAGTGGATTCTAAAAAGGCGTTTCAATCCAGAGGAATCGTTCAGGTTGACTTAGATCTTTTGGGTCTTACTGGTTGTGTGGCAAAGATGCACTTTGGTACACGATCAACTTCAACCTATTCCAATTGCCTCGAGACACATACATACAAGATGTTAAGGTTAGCAAGACTGATTAGATCTGCAGGATTGGAAGCATTTTTGGGGAAGAAATTTCCTATTGTGAAGAGATTTGGAGTGGAAGGGGATCGTGTGTTTGACACAGATTTTGGACAAAAGTTCAGAATTTAGTGCCACCTGTTTTGTAAAAGGGCAAGGGTCATAGAGGACACCTTAATGCTATTGCTAATGTTTATCAAGATTTAGGAGAACCCATTAGATGTAATTAGGCATAAGTCTACTAAGAGATGATGCTTTTGAGTATAGATGTGCAGTGGGGTGGTGCCCTAGCATTACATTGCAGTCTTTGGATTTGTGCAAGCTGTTCTTGTGCAGTCGTTTGTGTTGTTTTTGGCTACCAAAGTAAGTAATTGAAATTGGAGTTCCATGAGATCTTTATTAAAAGGACGACAATAATATTTTCAGAGTTTATGCGCAAGCTACAGTTTCACCACCAATCTGATTTAATTAAACCAGACACAAAATATGGCGACTTTCACATCAGTCCCACTACACTTATTTATATAAATGTCAAAGGACGACTTTAAAATTCCAATTCGTGAGTTCTGCATCCACTATTTCTCTGTGTTAATACAGAACGAAAATGTTTAAATTCATAACACGACCACACGATTTATTTTGCATACGGTTTCAGTTGTGAAAGTAACTATGTATGTATGTATATATGTAACTTGCTTCTCTGCCTCTATAGCAGCTACTCTTCAGCTTCTCCTCTTTCTATTTTTTCGTCTTCTTCGTTTTCTTTACATAACGTTGAGTTCAGATTTTCGCGTGACTGTTATTGAATATGGTTATAAGACAAGTTTCTGACTGCCATGCAGTCGCGATACTAAATTTAAATATGTGCTTGTGATATTTCTAAATACGTTTTAGACTAGTACCTACTAGTGAGTAAATATTTATGCATATCCTGCAGAGTAGAGTACTGGCGAATATTATATATACAACAAGCAACAGCTTTAATGCTTTCGTGTCCGATGTCTGATTATTCAGTATGGAATTTTCTTACCTTACATGCATATCTGCAGCATCAACGAGTGTACTAGCAATGAGACATTACCAGTTAGTTCCCACACTGAAAATTTCTCGATTAAGTAAATTTTTAAGAATAAACAATTTTAAAAAAGAGAAAGGTAGAATAGCATCGCTTAGAGCGACTTTTTGCTTCAGAATATTTCCTAATCGAAACGCCTGTTATTTCAAGAACGTAATTTCCTGGATAGGAGCCGCGCGAAAAAAAAAATATAATATTGAAAATTCCAATATCGAAGAAAAATGCCCGTCCTATTCAAATTTCCTTACAGCACGCTGAGACGAACCCCTCTCTCACCGTTGGACAATTTCTGTATTGATAAAATGATTTCGCTAACTTTTTTGCGTCCTGGCGACACGATAAAACTTTGTAAAGAATTTTATTGAAGCGGTGATGGGATGAGTTGGAGAGGAGCGATGGGTTCGATGATTCTTCCATTCTTAGATCTTTTTCGTGCCCCTCGGAAGATACAACGACGTAGACTGAATGCTAGGAGGAATTTGCCAACTCAAAGAGCAGTGTTAAAGAAAAAGATCATTTATTAAAATCGGGGTTTCGTTCTAGCACTGTACAATCTAAGTGAGCCATGAAAATTCAAAGCCAGAACGTTTATTTTCGTCACCGTTTGATTTAAATTTTTTATTAACCATGATTAGTTGAGTGCCAGCACAGATGAGAGTGATACTGGCCAAACCACTCAAGAAATTCTGCCAACACAACAGCAAGTTCTAGCCAGATTTTTTCCGCCAAATTTGGGAGTGGTAGCCTACTACGATTATAATTCCTATTTGAAGAAAACTTTCCCATTCAATAACAATTGTGGTTGGAAAGAATTAGGTCCCCTCCCGAAAAGCATGGCGTCATATTTAAGCTCACTAATGAGGAAATTTTATGTTCAAGTCCATCTAAGTAATGACATCTGCAAATATCCTACGCATAGATGGCTAAGGTGGTATTTAGTCAACCTCCACGAGATCCCTTTAGTCCTAGGAAAGAGCCTTCTTGAGATCATCCAGGCTGTCATACGCTTATAGGAGCCAAAACCTCTTTTATGCAATAGCCGACCAGAAAAATGAAACAGCACTAAGCCAATAACACCCACATTAATATCAAATCAACTCGTTTTAAATGTCATACCAAAGGCCAACCAATTGAGTGAAAAACTAGTTTTTGATTTCTGTCATCAAATGGTAGTGTAACAAATCAGTTGATGAATCTGTCTTAAAGCCAATCGGTTGGCTCATTGA